>JAJONZ010010076.1:0-74333 GCA_029582445.1 Solanum paucissectum | reverse complement strand
TTTTTATGAGGTTAAGTGCACGCATCTTAGTTTAACTTTTTTAAGTACGTAATTATTTGACTTCAAATTTAAATTAGTATCTATATATTTATCTCTATATGATTTTTGACAAATGAGTATTATGAACTATAAAAGAGGTAAGGAAAATAAATATTAATTTTAAGAAATAATGAAATGCTACTTTTAATATAGTACTATTTTTTTTTCTTTGATCTTGTTATTTTATTATTTTAAATTTATGTAATGAAATATATTAAAATTAAAAAATAATAATATCAAGTACTTCATATTAAAGAGGGGTAAATAGAAGGTGGGGTGGAGGGTTGAGAAGAGAAAGGGAGAGGTTGAAAAGACATGGGACCTACAAAATGTACTTTTTTCTATTAAAAAAATCCCTCATACAACTATTACATGGCATACCTCATACACCATAAAAAAATTCATAGAATGTGTATACACATTTTATTCCTATCTTGTGAATACATAGAAGGTGTTTCCGTCGATCAACTACGTAAACCATATTAAAACATATTTGAAAAAAGAAAATATAGTAGTGAACAAGTCATTTTAAAAATAATGAAAAAATGAACATTATCAACAACAAATAATATGATAACTAAAGAAAAGGAAACATGTAATGATAAAAGGTGTAGGGGAACAATAATAATTATACACTTCTACAATATTTACTAATATTCTATCCTAATTTTCTATCTCTAAGTCATTCTATCTAGTGTTATGTCCTTAGTCTTCTACTAAGTATACATGCAACACTTGATAACTTGCCCATGTTCTTACATCACTTGTTCACAGTCTTGCTATGTCAGATAGCCTAAAATTTTAGGAATCGCTAAGAGAATGGTAGAGATAACACAAGAGGATTGCTAGAGAACTTTGATTTTTGCTTCATGAATTTACAAATGGATGCTCTCTATATAAACTACTAACTTAAGGGTTGATATACAAATAATTAATGTAATTGTTATGAAAGTCTTTGCATATTACATTTAGGTCTTTTCTCTAGAACTCTCTACATGCCTAGAATATTTTAAGGATCCTCTATGCAATTCTATAATCTTGCATGAGAAATCTCCACGTTTCTCTAGAATCATCCACAAGAACTAGTCTTTTTCCAATGTAAGCCCTCCACATGGGCAACTTTATGCCATGTGGCACTTACGTGGTGCTTATGTGGCATGATGATATGGCGTCATCACATAAGGACCAAATTGATCATATTTTTTATATACATCATGGACTATTTCAATAATCTGGTATATATCAAGGACCATTTTGACCGTTTTCTCTCTTTATTCAATAATTGTTTTTACCTTTATCATTAACTACTTATTCAAAATCATTTCTCATGTTCATTAAAGACTATACACCACATTAATATGAGTATCATAATAGAATATGTACTTTATTTACTATTCCTTAAAAGATATGCAAAGTTCATCGTGGACGAGTAAAAGTACATAGCCTACTCTTACTATTCCCAACTATCACATACCATTTACCAAAATGATTTAGGAGTGACTTTACTTTGAAAGTTTCTTCTTTAGGCTAAGAGAAAACAATTTTAAGTCCTGAATATTCTGAGAGACTATGTCAAAAATATTTCCATCTACAGAAACCAAAACAACACATGAAATGCAGATCATTGCATAAAATACAGCATATTCTGTCTACATCAATATCACCACATTGACAAACAAACAACTTCCCACTTTTTTTCCATCATATAAAACCATGTACAAGCAGCCAGCAATAAACTCAACAAGCACATCACACATACTATGAAATGAGAAAACTGGCATTCTTACTAAAGCAAATAGGGAGAAAAGAAAAGAGAAAGTTATAAATCTACGGATAGCATGGCTAAACATCTCACCAAAATGGAAAAAGATTAATGTACAAACGTCTCTCTTCCAGCGACTTAGATCAAAGTATCCAGCAGGCTTTGTGTTTTCTTTTCTGTTTTTTGGTCTTTGGAGGCTGAAGAACTACCTTGATTGCAGTATCAAAAACAGCCTTCACATTCTACATTACAAAGAATATTTTCTCAATTGGCTTCGGTTCATATATAATCGTAAAATGAACAAGCTGCATTCATCTAACTTGTTTTGCTTGTTTTGGAAGTGCACCTAGAATTTGTCACATGTTTCATGTACTAAATCTTTTTAAGTTCCAATGATACTAAAAGTTCAAATATTACCTGCTGCGTCTTAGCACTGCACTCAACGTAAGCCACTGCGCCTATTTGTTTTTTCAGTTCTTCACCCTGTAGTTTTAAAGAGAAGTAAAAACTCAACAAATTTTGTAATGTGAGAAAGAGTGTTTGAAGACGAAAACTTGACTGAATTTTCCTTTCTACATCATTTGGTAATCTATGACTTAATTTATCATGTTTTTTTTTCAAACTTGATATTGTCTCACTAACATCCAAGGCCTTGACCTTGAAAACACACTTTCTTTATCCTTTACAAAGAGTGACCACACTCGATTCCTAGATGCTTTCATACTGAGGTCGAGGTTGTAGGCTCCTTGTGTCTGTGTGTACACTTCAGCAATATGCAGAAGAAAATGTGCAGATTGTCTTGAATTTTTCAACCAAAAAAGAAGTGCAAATTTTTCCATTTTGTTTCTTGGATGAGCTAGCTCGGAAATGGCTCATTGCCCCTTCTCAAAGTATTCTTGAGCTGGACATTTTGATAAAACTATCAACAGATTGTATTTAGTCTAAAAGTTTCTTAACATATTATTAGGACAGCTTCATACACTTAAAAGACTCTCTACTTCATGTTTTCCTTTTCTTTTGGGACATAAGTCTTACTTTATGTTCTCCTTTTCACTTTCCTTTCTTTATAAGAAGGTGGCCCATGCACCAGATTTTTGGATAAGCTACATTGAACTTTTGAAAGATTTAATACATATACCTCTTTTTCAAAATATACATACCTGTTCTGTTGAAATTGTACATGCACCAGGATAGTCCCTTCTAAATTGCTTGTCCTCTCTTAAATCTGTCCATTTGAACTTTGGTTAGATAGAAACTTAGAAATAAAGAGTGATAGATAATCTCAGTTTCATTCTCTGCATCAACCAGCTCATTGGCCCCAGATTATATGATAATGGAAGATTATATACCAGTAAACATGTAACATACACTGCTATGTCTTTTTTTTCCCTTTGGTTAAAAAAATACATTGCTGAACAAATTGATTAACTATCCATTGTCAAACAATCACTTGTAAAACACAACAAGATCATGTTACAAGGCTTTCCGCAGTTCACAATTGTTGGTTTCTATATAGCCTTATCCAAAGAATGGTGTAGTCTATGTACCCCAAGAATAAAAGATAGAGAACCTAAGTTTGAAGAAGAGTTTTAGTTCAAAGTATAGGGAGAGTGGGAGTACTGAATCAGTTCGCTCGGCTTTGAACACTAAGTGGTGAGAAAGAACTCAAATGAAACTAAAGAAACAGATGAAGCATTGAGTCTACGAGAAGAATATGATCACAGAGCACAACAAACTATTAAACCATATGGGCATAATTTCTTGCCTATAAAATTGTCAGAACTTTCAGCCCCATGTTAAGCACTTATAAGAGAAGGTTCACTCCATTCCCTCAGTTATATTTTAGCTAAGGTCCAGAGGATATTCCAAAGGGGGCTTTCGGATTCATCCCTGTGAAATAAGTAAACTCGTGTACAATACAGTGTAGACCGATGTAGAGTGTAGGTTTCCCCCTCAAGAAAATGAAAAAACATAAGTAGAAGAAAAACTGTAGTGAATATTACCACTACATAATCCATATTTGCAAATAAAATTATAGTTTGTGTTAGCTGTTTTTGTTGATTAAACATTAACAGACTAGTTAATCTCCAGGACTCATTTTAATACACAGTATCTGCCAAATTCACAAGTGTTTAAGGGATATAAAAGGGGAAAACACTTTAACAAAGGGAAAAAGGCATATATCCTCTCAAGAGCTACTAGTAAAGTATAGGAATCTTAAAATGAAAGAAAACTCACCCAATTTAGTCCCCACTAGAACAATAGGCACTGATGGGGCATAATGTCTTAGCTCAGGAACCCACTTTCCAACATAACAAGAAATAAAAAAAAAGTTAAAATGATGTCAGGATTACATGATCAGAGGAGCAAAAGAACAACACAGCCACTGGAACAGCTATTAAAGTTGAAAGATGATGGGAAAAAAAGCATACCTTTTTTGATATGTTTTCAAAGCTAGGCCTACTTATGAGAGAGAAAGCAAGCAGGAAGACATCGGCTCCTCGATAACTAAGAGGCCTAAGCCTGTTATAATCCTCTTGACCTGTGAAGAGAGCAATTGAACACTCACAATTTTATCATGTAGAATGACTTCTTGAAGACGACACGTTTGTTATCTTCCTCATTAGTCATTACTACTTATGTACTAATGGCTCAAATCTGGTTCATTGCAGCTTTTTCAATGTCAAAGTTCCATAAGATTTTATCACAAGAATCCATACATTATATGGTTTTCTCATTTCAATTTTCCCCTCAATTTGAGTTTCATTGTATGCACATGCTAAGTAATAGGACCACCATGAGGATGACCATTCTGGGATAACTTTTCTAAACACTTAGCCAAAATGAACAGAAAGTAGACAGTTTACTTGTTAATGTAAAACTACTTCAAGCTGAACATAACCTTGATTAAACACTAAAATTTCATCTGACTGCTTCTGATGATGATCATTTGATTGTTTGAAAGAGAGAGAGTTAACAATTTTGCCAAAGGCTTACTTTGAGTTCAACATTCACATTTCAATTACCAATTCTGGTTCAAGATTTGCACCAAGGCAAAATCTTAACTGAAGTACAAACACCCCCTTATATTTCTTTACTTGAAAATAACAATCAGAAACAATACAACATTTCATATGCAATAAAATCTGTTAACACAAAGAAAACAAGAATGGCAAAGACAAAAGTTGACAACTTTGATGAAAAAAGATGATTTTTATACTAACAAAAAAAGGGTTTGTCATACCAGCAGTATCCCACAGGCCAAGATTCACAATCTTCCCATCAACATTAACATTGGCACTGAAATTGTCAAAAACAGTTGGCACATAATCCTGGAAAGATAAAAGACAAAAAAATAAAATCAAGAAACAAAAATACCCACAAGATAAAAAAAACAGAGATAAAAATTAAATCTTTACATACAGTGGGGAAAGTGTTGCTAGTGTAGGAGATGAGAAGGCAAGTTTTTCCAACAGCACCATCTCCAACTGTAACACATTTGATGAACTTTGTTCCAGTTGTTGTAGCATTATTACTAGCACGACTACTACTATTCATCTCATCAATCAAGAAAATGAAAAACTACTACTAAAAAGAATACAAGATTTTGAGTTTTTATGAAGCTTGAAATGGAGAAAAATTCAAGAACCCTTTTGAGAAAGTATTGCAGCTACTCTATTTTAGTGGGACAAAAGGAGGGAACAAGAAAAAGCAAAACAAAGATTTTATAAGAGCCCTTTTTTTTGGCAGGAAAGTAATGAAGGTAGCTTTATTTTGAGCTGTCAGAGAGGGAAAAATGTATTTATTACTTTTTTAAATTGAATTTAATTATAAAATTTTGAAATTTGAAAAAAAAAATAACTAAAAAACGTTGTCTTACTTTTTTTTTCTCCAATTTAAATAACTCGTAAAAAATTAAATAGCTTCAATTTATATTTATGATAAACACAAATTTAATTGTTACATATTATTTTTTAATTTATAATTTTCATGATCTAACCGCGCTTCGTGATTCACATTTCTACGTAATCATGATGATGGGTTTAATCCAGCCCCGGAAATTTGGGGAGGGGGGCCTGTCCCTTGTAGCCAAATGTTATTTTATAAATAAATTCTTCCACAAAATCAATTTGTTTCCCAATTTTTTAATGTTTTAAAGAAATAAAAAGTAATTATTACTCAATTTGTTTATATGTTGTTAGTTAGTGTTGGTGTTTTTGTATGTGTGTCTCGTGTCAATCAAATGAAAAGTTATTCCTCTTTTTTTTACTGAAATCAATTTATAATCACACAAGTAATTTTTGTATGACTTATTTAAGATAATAAGTTCAAAAAATTCTCCTACTTTCTTTCTTAAATTTTGTGAGCAATCAACTACACCATAAATTGAAAACAACATTCTAAAGTTATTAAAGGTGAGCTAATTGCAAGAATTTTCACCTGATGTATGTCTCTTTAAGGATTGATATTTAAACTTTTGGCCCTATTAAGAAAAGTAGTACAAATATATAGATATTCATTGGACTTGTGTTGCTCCTTTTTCTCCCCCCTTTTCTCCATCTTCTTCATATATAGAAATTTGAAGACCAGGGTTATGATGGAGTTGTAAATACTCTTTCATTCTTAATTAGAGGTCTCGAGTTTGAGTCTCTTTAGGTATAGAGTTGCCTTTGTTAGAGAGTGTTTTACCCCATTGTGGGTCTTTCCGACACAAATTTGAATTTACTTGGACTCCAATGTGGGTATCAAATACCAGATGAAAAAACAAAAAACTTGAGAAATACTGTTGTTAAATTTGATTATTTAGAAAATATATATTGAATTTATTATTTTTTAAAAGTCTAAATTGAATATAACCATTGAGAATTGTTGAATATGAAACTTGAAGTCGCTTAAAATTGATTTGCACCCACTTTGATGCAAAAATTAAAATTCATACTCTATTTCATGTTTATTTTGGCAAAATATTTATCAAATGAGGCCAAAACTTAAAAGATGCCATTTTTGCAAATAGAGGCAGATCTCTCTTATTTGGGCCAGTGATATGGACCACAATTCAAATGGGCCGATCTGTTCCTTTCCGGGTCAACTTTCTTTCAAAGTCGGTCGGTGGAATTCGACCCGAAGAATAAATAGAGAAAATACCCAATTTGAATCCAATAAAGTTGCAGACCGGAAATTGGAAAATTAGGGCAAGATGGCAAATTCGAAAATTCAAACACCGGCGTATCCAAGTGCAGCAAAACTTGCTGATTCCGATTGTTATCCTCAATACACTGCTTCGCTCAAATGTAAATTCAACTGCCACTTTGTTCTTCCGATCATATTCTGTTTTTGTTGTATTTGAATTTTTTCTAAAGAGAAGAAATTATATTCATGATCATTATTGGAATTTTGATATGTAACGTATTTTGTAAGATTATATTACTCTTTTTATTATCTGGGTATTGAATTCTTGTGGTTGTTTCGGTTAGATAAGTTATTTTTTGTTAATTGAGCAGAACTTATTTGTAATGATAATTGCGTAGAGAATTGTCCATAATTTGTTTGAAGAATACTTGGTTATGGATCAGAGAGCAATGAAAGTAGCTTGATGAAGGTTTTGTGGAAGGTTTGAAGGACCTTTGAATGTGGAGCATTTAGGTTTACTAATCCAGATTGTTTGAGTTCATGACTATATCCATACACACAAGTCATTGTGCATCAATTTCTTGCAATTATATTTGGGATATCATTGTTATACACATTCGTCGTCTGTAGAATTAGAAAACTGTGGAAAAGGCTTTTCCATCATATCAAATTTATTCAAAAACGTATTTCCTATCCTGTTATGCGGTTGTTTCAGGGAGCTGATTAATTTGTGAATGCTTTGCAGGTTTGGAACAGTTTAGCTCAGATAAGAGCAAATGCCAAGAACATTTTGATGTTTACAAGGAATGCAAGAAAAAGGAGGTATGCATGCTAACTATTCTCTTCTACATCCATATGTATGTGAATGAGGATGGTAGTAGTATATGTGTTCGAACCTGTGATAAATGCACGATAAACTTTTTTATGATTAAATTGGTAATGTGAAAGAAAGTACGAAATGCTTTTACCCCTCTGATATATAGTTTTGCCCTGTAACATGGACTTCGAGAGGTTCTTTTGTGGCCACTTTGGAGTGGTACTTTTCTTATATGGGTGTGAAGGAACTTGTAAAAATCTTTCAGACAACTGACTTTGATACTGTGTAAATAGTTATGAAAGGGATCAAGTTGTTTAGCTGTTTAAATCAAACAAGTCTAGGTGTAGGATTGCATACTGATTAAGATTCATTTACGTGTTCGTTAAGTTATATACTCTTGCCATTGCCCTAAAAAAAATTGTATACTCTTGCCACTAGCCAGTCCTTGATTGGATCACTGTCAATGCAGCCTATACTCAGTCCTGAATCTATAGAGAGAACAGTCTCCCGATTTTTTTTTGTCACTTGGAATTATATAGTTCAACAATATTTACTTATTTGGAGCTCTTTTTAAATTTAATTTTGTGGTGCATAAGCAGGGATGTAGTGGTGGGAGGGAAGATATTATTAAGCAATCAATTGTCTATGGTTTTTAGGTGTTTTTGCCACTTTATGCTTTAAATAATTTTTTAAGAGAATTGCCTTTCTTGCGCCTTCAGATTTTTCGTTTAACCCTTTTTTTGGGTATTGATTGTCATGATATATCATTTTATTTCTGATATTTCATTTTCATTTTCTGGCATGTTGCAGAGGGAAGCTCGGCTAGAGCGCAATCGAAGTCGGTCTTTATTCTCATGAGTCATAAGAGATTGAAGTCTAGCATCATTATGAACTATTTATAAGGCTAATAACACTTTCATGCAACTTATTCCAAGAAGCAACTATAATGTAGATCCTTCATCTTAGAATCAATGTGATCGTGTTTGTTGTGGCCTTTTGGCTCTTTTTTGGTAATAGGTTTATTAATTTGCAATAAATGACGAGGATTGCGTTGAAGATATTTGAAAGTTGATTTACAGGCGAGTATTGGGGCGATGTTTTTTTTTATTTTGATAGCTTCCTTGTGCAAATCTTTGTGTTTTTAATCCTTCTTGTAAACGAAGAAGAGTTATAGACACTGGTGTGTTTATACTGGCGACTACCCTTCTCATGCTCAGGTGAATTCACTTGACGAGCCATCTCCTCATGCAAATCTTCGTGTTTCTTATTCATGATAAGACTTGCATATACTCTGATATGATTCTTTAATCTTCATCTTGGCACCGATGCTAACTAGCATTCGTTGCATCTGTATTTGTCAGGACCAGAAATAGATAAATGAAAACATGTATCCTTGAGTTTTCTAATGGAAGAATAGCATGATTGCAATATTTATTGACAGCACAAGTAACAACAGTAGTTTCTCTAGCTCCTCTGCTGTGTTGCTCTAGGAGATGGATCGCAAAAAGTAACACGACTGAAGAACTACTCATTAAACCTTTCTTAGGGTAATTGAACTTAATAGATTATAATTTACAGACATGACAAATATCAAATTCTTTGGAGATACAGATAGATGCCATGCTCAGGTTCTAATACTAATCTAAAAACAGGGCTGTGTTGATATCCTGGTGACAACGAAAATGTAAACCTAGACAAAGTCATCGATACAATCACCTTCAGTTCAATCATTGCAAAATTTTGCCCCACACAGGTTCTACTCCCTATGCCAAATGGTATATAAGCACTTGGGACTTTGCAAGCCTTTGCAATGCCCTTGGCAAATCTTTCTGGATTGAACTGATGAGTATCTGGTCCCCAGAGTTCAGGCTGCTGATGCAGGATTGGGATTGGAATCTCAATATTAGTCCCTTTTGGAATCTCAATTCTCTTGAAAGTCATATCCTGCAATGCTTCTCTCACCACGAATGCTACTGGTGGGTACAAACGTAACGTTTCATGGATGATCATTGTCAGCTGCCAATCAAAGATGCATACATGTTAGAGATCCGGGTATAAAATGTATGTGAATATTGATTATATGGTTTTTAGATTACTGCATACCACTTTCATTTGTCTAAGCATAGAATCGTTTGGCAACTCAGTACCACAGACATCCAGCACCTCAGCACGGGCACGAGCTTGCCATTCTGGATATGCAGCTAGTAACATCAAACACCATGATGCTGTGAGACCAGTGTTCTCATGGCCAGCAAAGTAGATGCTCTTGCAATTATCAACTATGAATATTTCAGCAGAAATGTCAGCTGGTAGCCAGTCACCACCATTCTCTTCATAACTCTTAGCAGCATCAAGTATCAGTTGCAGAAGGTCTTTCTCATGAGTAGGGCTTCTCCGTGCTCGTACTATCTTCAATATCATTGCTTTAATCTCTTTGTCCAGTCTCCATATCTCCCTATTATGTTTACTTGGAATATGCCTGTCACAATCTGAACATAGTGGGAAAATTATCTATTACCATGAGTTTTACTTTATTTAATCCTCCTTCCTTTTCCTCCTATTTGAAACGAGAAAAAAAAATCGATATTTCTTACTCTTTTACCCTTTCCCCTACACTTTACAGAGCCAAACATAGTTCTAAAGTAGCAACAATATCCTTTTACCTTAATCCAGGAACTCCAATGGGAACTTTGGACATAACCATTTGAAGGGTTTGAAGTTTTAGGAATATTTGTTCCCCCTCAGCATAGCTGCTTCCGAAACAAGCTCTTGAGATTATATCTGCTGACAAACTCTTGAGATCATCGTCCACCTTAACATCCGATTTTCCTTGTGAATTTCTGGTTTTCTCATCCCATGATTCTATCATTTTACTGGTGGATTCAACCATCAGCTTCACCATCTCCTGCATAATCAATAGCTATTTGAAATTCTAGTCTTGCAATCAGGAGCGGAGCTACCCTTATCGCCAATTGACACCCCCTTAGTGAAAATCTTAGTTCCGCGACTACTTGTGATTAGATTACTTAAACTTAACAAGTGCATAAGTATGTGTATGTACCTTAACCTTGTTGAGATAGAATTCAGGAGCAATGATCTTTCTCTGATGAGCCCAGTAAGGGCCATTTGAAGAGAAAATGCCTTGGCCTAGAAGAGGACCATGATCTTTGGATAAGTAAGATGGCTTTCCCAGGTTCAAAGATATCTCTTTCACCATATCTGCATCAGTTACACATAGTATCTGTATGGTTCCAGATGAATACATGAATATTGATCCTGCAGTAATTTAAACATAAAAAAAAACAAAAAGAACCCCACATAAGCTAAAAGAATTGAAGTTATATGAATGAAGGTTGTATAAATATCAAGATTTGACCATATTCAATTTGCCACTGTTTTATATGTGAAAACACTCTGGAAGGCCATGTATGTTTGTTTTCTTCTAATTCTTGATTGTTGGTTTCTTCTGGGATTGCCTGTTTCTTGATAATTCCATAGAGAAAAGATGGTGAAGAAGGTCCCTTAATCCCTTGACTTTGAAGTTTTGATCTCAATTTTCTTGGATGTAAAAGTAAAAAATTGGTGACATGTGCAAAGAACAACACCAGAGATCCACATAAAACTAGTGATGAAATTATCAGTAATTGTTGTGTTTCCATTTTAAAATTCCTCTAAAACTGTATGTTGACATAAAAGGTCTTAAATATTTGAGTTGAGGGGCTTAAGATTTTATTATTTCTGATGATGCTCTTTCCATTGAATAAAATATGATATAAGACAAAAATGGCAAGGTGTGGTACATTGACATGCTAGATGGATGAAGTAGCTACTTCCACGGCATTCAAAGCTTCTATTTTTTCCAATATAAAGAGTTTTTACTTTATCTATAATAAAACCCAAACTTTACTAACAATTATCAATAAGGGCATTTGGTCTAGTGGTATGATTCTCGCTTAGGGTGCGAGAGGTCCCGAGTTCAATTCTCGGAATGCCCCTTTTATTTTGTTCCTTTCCAGTTTCCACTATTTTTTTTGGTTGAGTTTTTATTTTGGGAAATTTTCACATATAACCACTCAAAAATAGTTTAATTATGATTCATACCTATAGTTTACTTATTACGATTCGTAGCTACATGTATAAGGAGGAGAGAGCAAGATTGGCAAAGACTAGAGATATGTGAATTGTATATGTATATTGATTAGAATTGTATATATGTAACTATTATGTATATGTATCAATTATTGTATTGTATATTTTCATACAATTTGAATTCGTATACAATTGAATCGAGTTAAAATATTTACATTTGTATTTGTATAAAACGAGAGAGATATGCAAAAGAGAATTGAGAAGGGGACAAAGAGGAGAGTGACGAGTGAGATTCCAGAGAGATGCGAGAGAGGGGGGAAGAGAAGTGAGAGAGAATGTAATTATAACTAAAAGTAAGCTCCGAATTGAATTAATGTAAATTATAGCTATGTTAACTACTCCTTATGTCCCTAATTAATTGTCCACTTTTGAATGGACACACTTATTAATAAAACAATAATTGATATAGTGAGTTTACCATTTCACTCTTATTAATTATGAAGTGGATGAATTTAAAATTTAAGATTTTCAAAAAGTTTTACCTTTTTCAAAGTAATTAATTGAGGTTAGAGTAGGTAAAAAATTTGTTCTAAAAATTTGTTCTTTCTTGATTTGTGAAAATGGACAAGTAATTAAACACAACTAAAAAAAATAGATATGTAATTAGGGGCAGAGGGAGTTAACTAGTATATTTTTGTTTTAAGTAATTTTCCCTATTTTATTTTATTTTTAAGTACTATTGATATAAATTTTAGTTACAAAATTGTTTGACTTAGTATCCGTTTGGATTGACTTATTTTAGATGTTTTTAAATCAAAATAGCTTTTAAGCAATTTTAAAATATTTAGATAAAGTTAAAAAGTATTTATAAATACTTATTTTAAAGCCAAAATAACAAAAATAAATCAAAAAACATAAGTTAAAAATCCTAACTTGTGGCTTTTGGCAACTTTAAATCCAAAGAGGCCCTTAATTAGTTTTGCGAAGGGCATTTCTTTTTTTCCCATCTTCTCAGTCGAACAAACAGCGACACAGAGAGCAAGAATGTGGAGAAGAGCTTTCTGTAATCTCTCAAAAAGACCCTTTTCTTCACAACCTGAAATACCCACTTTGTATTCCTTTCTCCAGCCTTCAATTTTTTCCTTAAAAAGAACTGAATCACCTTCTACAACCCCACCAAAACCCCATGACCAAACCCCTCTAACCTTAACACAGGAACACAAATCTAATCTTGAATCCACTCTTCAAGATTCAATCAAAAGTAACAACACAGATGAAGCATGGAAGTCATTCAAGACTCTTTCAAATTACTCTGCTTTCCCAAGTAAGTCACTTACCAATTCAGTAATCATTCATCTGTCATCATTGAATGATACCCATAACATAAAAAGAGCATTTGCATCAGTAGTTTTCTTGTTAGAGAAGAAACAAGAATTGTTAAAGCCTGAAACTGTACATGTACTGTTGAATTCAATGAGGGATGCTAATAGTGCTGCCCCTGCTTTTGCATTGGTGAAGTGTATGTTCAAGAACAGATTTTTCATCCATTTTAGTCTCTGGGGTGATGTTCTTGTGGAGATTTGTAGGAAAAATGGTAACTTTGGTGGATTTTTACAAGTTTTTAATGAGAATTGTAGGGTTGCTATTGATGAGAAGTTGAATTTCTTGAAACCTAGTTTGGCAGCTTGTAATGCTGCACTAGAATGTTGTTGTCGAGAGGTTGAATCGATTACTGATGCGGAGAAAGTGGTGGAGACCATGTCAGTCTTGGGTGTTAGGCCTGATGAATGTAGTTTTGGTTTACTAGCTTATTTGTATGCATTGAAAGGTCTTAAAGAGAAAATAGCTGAGTTAGAAGGTTTAATAAGTGGATTTGGTTTCCCGGATAAAGGGTTTTTTCTTAGTAATTTGATTAGCGGATTTGTGAAGTGTGGTAATTTGGCATCTGTTTCAGCTACTATTCTTCGAGGCGTAAGAGAAACAGGTGGACAAGGATTATGTTTTGAAGAAGGAACTTATAGTGAAGTAGTAAGTGGGTTTCTTCAAAATGGGAGCATAAAAGATTTAGCTACGTTGATCGGTGAAACTCAGACCTTGGAATCTCCATCTGTGATTGTTGAGAGATCCGTTGGATATGGCATCATAAATGCTTGCGTTAATCTTGGGTTATTGGACAAGGCACACATGATATTTGATGAAATGAATGCTCAGGGTGCTTCTTTAGGTCTTGGAGTCTACCTTCCAATACTGAAAGCATATTGCAAAGAGCAAAGAACCGCTGAAGCTGCTCAACTGGTGACCGACATAAGCGGTTTAGGTCTCCAGTTGGATGTTGCTACCTATGATGCTCTAATTGAAGCTTCAATGTCATGTCAAGATTTTCAGTCTGCATTTTCTATGTTTAGGGACATGAGAGAAGCAAGAATACCTGACTTGCAAGGGAGTTACTTGACAATCATGACCGGTTTAACAGAAAGTCATCGACCTGAGCTCATGGCAGCTTTCTTGGATGAGATCGTTGAGGATCCTAGAATTGAAATCGGAACGCATGATTGGAACTCCATCATCCATGCCTTCTGCAAGGCTGGACGGCTAGAAGATGCAAGGAGGACTTTCAGGAGAATGACCTTCCTTCAGTTTGAACCAAATGAGCAGACATATCTTTCTCTAATAAATGGAAATGTGACTGTGGAGAAGTATTTCAATGTTATGATGCTGTGGAATGAAGTCAAAAGAAAGGTTTCTGCAGAAGGGGAGACAAAGTTAAAACTAGATAGTTGCCTGGTTGACGCATTTCTGTATGCATTAGTCAAAGGGGGCTTCTTTGATGCAGTAATGCAAGTCGTGGAGAAATCTCAAGAGATGAAAATTTTTGTTGATAAATGGAGATATAAACAAGCATTCATGGAGAAACATAAGAAGCTCAGAGTTTCAAAGTTAAGAAGGAAAAATCGCGGTAAAATGGAGGCACTTATTGCTTTCAAAAATTGGGCGGGTTTGAGTGCTTGATGGTTCTCATATCTGTTGCTTGCTTATTTTGCTTGATCTGAAATGCTGTATGGAGCATCTTGCTACTGGGTCCTAAAATACTCAATTTAACATCAAAGGCTAACTTGGATTTTAGGCTTTCGATGCTGGCACAACAAGTGCCAAATTGTTTTTCAGGAAGCTCACCCGGTAAGTATAAGCTGCAGAGCCTCTATCATGTGACACAGATCGAAGATGTATTATGCTTGCTAAACCATATGGAAAAGTGTGATTGTAACTTCCAAGAAGCAGGATTATGCTCTGGGTAAAACACCAGTCTCCTTGAGCTAAATGCTGCAGAAGCACTCCAAAGACCACTATTCCTATCTGGCTGATCTGCATACTCTAGAAGGTTCTATATCATGAAACCTTTCTTCTTATTTTGTAACACACTTGTATAAGATTTTTCCTTTAGCGGGAGAAATTGGCATCGCGAGACCAGAAACAGTGAAAGAAAGTTCCCATGTGCTTGTAGAAAAACTCAACAAATGATTTAATATACTTACAAATGCATAACATCCTTGGTTGGCCACTCCATTTGTTCAACTCTTGAATAGGTGACAAGGAGCTTATTTTGCCTGTACAAATTGTAAGAGTTTCTCCCTCTCCCTCTCGCGCGGTTAGATGTTATAAAGTCTTCTTTTAAAAATAAAAGGTCATTTTGTTTTTTGTCTTGTTGTCTGCTTTTAAAATTGTTTGATGATATGGATACCCTTATGTTAAGTTGTTTTCTTGGGGTTCCAAGAGAGGAAGCAGAGGATCAATTATCTGCTATGGACATCGAACATGATTCTTCTGCAGTTGCATTGATTGTTGCTGGAGTTGTATCCAAAAGGGAAAAGTTACCTGAAATTCAACTTTTGGTTCTTCGGTTAGCATGATTGTCAAGAGATTTCTTTGTATTGGTTTCACATAGGGATGTAGGTAGAATTAGTTAATGTTCACCATCAATCAAGTTATGCTGATTTCTATGATGTAATTGTTGTGCTAGAACAGCCATCTTTTTGTAGAAATTATTTTAGCTGCTCTATAACTGAGTAATGGTATTTAGAAGTATTTGAGCTGCATCTTCAAAAGAATCTGAACATTTGATTATAACCTTGGTTTGGAACTAGGAAGAACTATTTTGAAGAGGAACTTATCAAATAGAAACTGTTTAGAGCCTCGGCTTTAGAAATGCATTTAACCCAAGAAATTTGCATAGCAACATACCACATTACTTTTTAATACTTTCTAGTAATCATCCTGTTGTCTTAAATGTAATCTCAATAACCCTGATCATCCAATAAATTTATATTCTTATGGTAGGGGGAGGGAAAATTACAAGTTGTTTTAGGTTTATACTAATTTGCATTAAGGAAATAACTTTTAACATATTGGAGTACTAGATTCTATACTGATATCAAGGGAGAGGAATAGAGCGATAACTGTATATGAATCGTAATTCACTCCAGATGATTCATTAGGGCTTGTTTTTATCTGAATTTCAGTGGCATACTCTGGGAATTTGTAGAAGCAGTGTCTCAGCCTCTTATTGCTATTTGTCTTGTGAGTAAGTTTGAGTTTAGGAGTGCAAAAAGTTTATTGGAAGAAGGATGAGTGTGCTGAACTCTATAGAATACAACTTGCTACTGTTCTTTTCTTATATCTATTTCCTTCTGGATGAGTTGTGTACTTTATTAGATTTTAGAGATGCCCAAGAGTAGTGTGTTATTCTTTTAGCATTGCAATTTTCTTGGAAACAATCTTGAAAACCAGTTTTTTTATGCGGCATATATATAAGGGTGTATCAGAAACAACCTCTCTACCTCCACAAAGTTAGAGGTAAGGTCTGCGTACATCCTACCTTCCACAGATCTTACTTGTGGGATTATACTAGATATGTTGTTGGTGTTTATATATATTGTTGTAGTCCAATAGTATAATTCTACATTATTATCCAAATGCAGTCACTAAATCTTGATTTTATTTTGGTAAGAGTCCATATACAGATATACTGTATATAAAAAGAACACAAATTTCAATTTCCTAAAGAGAATTTCTTTTAAATTACTATCTAATTATTTCCCAAGAGTTTTTGTTTTGTCCTTCTCGTAAGATTTTTTGCTCAGTGCAAGAATGAGTACACACATGTGATACTGCAGGGCAGAGACACTAATGATGACACCCAAATAGACTCCACTTGGGTTGTCAGATTCTCCCACTTGTTCCCTTTCACACCTTACTATCTATACTTGATTTTTGTTTTCGCCCGATGCCCGATATTCTTATATTAGAATCTGATTAAATTTAGATTCGCATTGAAAAGTTCGATATTGTATGGTAAATCGTTCTCTAACAAATGTGATATCTTCCACTTTATTACTCTACCATATTTTTATATAATTGTTGATTGATTTGAGTTTATGTTTTTATGTACTAGCAATCTCAAGATATTTACTGTACATAATTTAATATTACCTTATAAGGTAATGTGTGTAAATTATTATGACACTTAAATATCAGTTACATCATACATGATAAAAATAGTAGCTAGTCTATAATAGTATAGAAAATTTGGTAAGCTAAGGACCCATGCTTTCTCATATCTTTGTCTGTACTATATGTGGTTTGTGGGGATAATTTATAGCAAACCCACTAGCAATGGTGGTTTTTGGTTTTTCATTTGGTATTCAATATATGTATTAAAGCTCGATTAATCTAGATTCGCTTCGCATGTGGCCTCATTCAAGGAGAAGCGACTCAAGACCTCTAATTAAAGGAGATATAACTTCATTCACAACACCACATCCTTTAATGATAGCAAAGTAGTTGCTTGTTTTTATATTGGATTCGAAAAAAAATATTGTACTTCAAGGGGGTGTGACGTAGGTTACTCTGGCGCAAACATTCATCGATTCAAATATTTCTAAATTATAGGTCACACAAACACAGTTTTTCTATTGTTTCAAGGCCTCTTCATACATTTGTACAGATGCCTATAAAGTTTTTTCTGATCCCAAACATCTCTAGCTATTTTACTAGCTGGTTGTTTACTGTCATGAAATTGTGGGTGTGTTTCACTACTTAGTAGACCATTTTGCACTCGATCATGGTTTCAAATTTCAAATACAAATTCTCTTGAAAGCTGAAAAGGCAGAATTTAGGATTTCAAATCGTGAATTTCAATTATTATTTTTATAATTTATTGACCTACAAATTTATATTTAAAAAAATTATGCTCGGCGAAAAGATTGTTCATATTATATGAAAGAATTGTTTAAAATAATAGCTAGTTATTAATTGTAATAACATGGAGAAAATAATAATAATTGTAATAACATATAATTGCAAACTTTATTTATAAAATGAACATAGAGATATTCTCTTATAAACTATGATTTGCTCAGTTGATAAGATTGTATAAGAAATGATTTTAAACAAATAATTTTCATAAATTATAAAACTTTTAATGTTTGTGAAAAAAGTACAAACTTAATTAATTTTTTTTAATAAAAAAAAGTGCGTAAGCAAGACATGGGACAGTGCAGAAGAAAGTTTTTTTTTTCTTTTTTAAGAAAAGGAAAAGATCAAAATGGATACTGGTGTAAGCATTATGTATATTTCTAAATTTTAACGTTTTCTTTAAGAAAAAATCATTTTAGTATACATAATGTAAATTTCAGAAAAAATCATTTAAAAATGTAGTAAATAAAAACAAATAAAAGAAGTAAGAATGACCAATTTTAGTATTTTTCTAACAAATAGTTTGTCTATCTTTATAATTAATCTCAATAATTAGTCTGTTTGTTACCCACATTGAAAGCAACACATAACACATCTTTCCAATTGCTTGATATGAGTACATTTAGCTAATTTATGAATTATAGTCTTCATAAAATCAAAAGGTTTCTTTATCGTTTATAGAAAACTTTTAAGCAGTGACTTATAGTGCTAATTGCTCTAATAAAATGTGGAAGAGAAAAGAGCTAACTAATTCAAATTTGTATTTGGAAATTAAATATTTTATTTTTATTTTTATATTCAAATTTGAACCCTTTAAATTATGTTACGAATTTCGAAGTAAAAACATTTCTGAAATTAAAAGGTTACACATTTTTTTCTTCACGAAAAGTATAGAATAAATTAAATCTTTACGACTCTAATCTTGTACAGATTTCAACTTGAGCACTTATTTAAGATGAGATAAAGTTGTCATACATTATTTTATTAGTATATTATAATACTCCATATATTTTTTTAGTAAAGAAGAATACTTCCTCTCTTTTTAATTATTTGTCCATTTTTTCTTTTATACTTGTCCTTAATTACTTGTTCATTTTGACAAATTAAGAAAGGACAAAATAATTTTACTTATTATACCCTCAATTAATTACTTTGAAAAAAATACAATTTCTTGAAAATCTTACATTTTTAATTCATCTACTTCATAATTAATAGGAATAAAATAATGAATATGTCAATAATTAATTTCTTAATAGGTGTGTTAATTTAAAAATGGATAAATAATTAGGGGTAGAGGGAGTATTAATTAACATTTGAGTCGATTTGTACGAGAAAGCTTTTGAATCAAGCATGCTAACTTTTTTTTTTAGTAATATAGCATTAAAGGGTTTTATTTTTTTTTGGAGTACATTCTACTGAATTATAAAATCGAAAATTTAATTTTATTAACAAAGTGAAACTTTAGATCGCATAAATTAAATAAAAAAATCTGAAACAAAAAAAAAATAGAAGAGAGAGAAAAAGACGAAGTACAGAGGAGCTTCTCTCCTGTCATCTCTCTCAAATGTCGATGAAACCCTAGTTATCTCCGTCTATTCAACTTACTCTTTTCACATACACAGTTTCTCCTTTTATATATTTCCGTTTCTATGGAGTTTTGAGCTTCATACATGTAGAACTGATAGGTTTGTAGATATATATATTATAGACGTATAGGTTTGGTTGAAGGAGAGAAAAATGTATAGGGATCGAGGTGGCGGTGGTGGTGGTTCATCGAGGTCGGAGATCGTTGGTGGGACGTTGGATCGGAAACGAATTAATGATGCGTTGGATAAGCACTTGGAAAAATCTGCACCTTCTACATCTAGAGCCTTGAAGGACAAGGCGGTTCCGTCTACCTCCGTAGGTGCCGGGAAATTGCATCAGCAGCATATTGATCATCGAGACACCCGCTCTTCCTCTAGTCTCGCTACGAAGAACAAGTGCTCAGATGGTTAGACTCTTTTTTTTTGTTGGGAAAACAGGATTCCCCTCATTTCCTGTATAACAATTTCTTTGATATTTGAATGCGTTTAATTTGCTGATATCGGGTAAGATTGTAGCTGACAATGGTTGATTATTCATTTCCCTCATGTTAGTGGAATGTGGATCCGGTAGATGCTGCTTTAGCTTTAACATGTAGTCTTTAACGTTGTGTAGTGTCTTTGTGATTTTATTTTAGTGAAAAGCTAGAAAGATTATTATTATTAGGCCATGTGCTTGATTTGTATTGAGGGAGAGAATTGGCTCAACAAAGTTGCTCATGTGTATGAAACATGAAAAAACCTCTTTGAAGAGATGCAAGGAGAAGGATACAACTACATATGTCTAATATCGCTCTAGCAGTCTAGCTGCATAGATGGGCTGGGAGCATTTCATGCCAGAATAAGTTTTATGTGGTAATTTGGTCTCTTGCCTTGTAGCTGTGGGCAGCTCGAGAAGATGAGGAGATCTGATAATACCAAATTTTGTGATTTTGAGTTTAAATTCTTCTTTGGGGGGTGTTGAGAAAATACCAGTAATGATAAATTTTGTTCGAGTAAATTGAGAAGTTGCTTTACGATCCTCAGAATCCTTTACTGCTTAGAGGGATATGTTTAGGCCTTTAGGGGCTTCTTTGGAACATTTTCAGTTATCATAGAGCTGGTGGTGATTTTTGTTTCCAATAAGATCTGACTACTTGTCTGAATGCAATAGATTATGCTTATCTGCGAAGAGCAGCGTGGAATGGGACCAGAAAAAAGATTATCAAGTTTCAAAGAGAATGGATGGACTAGTTGTGATCATCTTCTCATTCTGTGAGGTTCTTAGCGCGCTATCTCAAATTTGTTCTAGCTAATCTTTGAATTCTTTCTTGGGTGAACGAAAAGTTCACAGGGAATATCCCTGGTGTTTTCCATTTCTATTAATGGCTTATGATGTTTTGTGGTGTCCAGTCAGAAGCTCAGAGTTGCTTACTGTTACTCATAGTTGCATCTTAATGTTTTGTTGCCTCTAGTTTTAGTTTTCAATTTCAAAGAAGTGGTTGCCTTTAGAATTTAGACTAGAGAGTATGTAATGGAGTTACAGCTGGTGGTAGCGCCGTAGAGATTGTTAATGTATTTGGTTGCAACAACCTTTAAGCTTAGTTTGTTTCCGCATTACTACAACTCATTTGACATCATCATTTAAGTACAATTTATGTTGGTTCGTCATTTTTTTAGTTTTTCTTTTGATTAATGGCTCATGATATTGGCTTTTGACGAGCTGTAAACTAGTATTTCCGCATGCTAAGTAGACATAAATTCTTTATTTTGTCTCTTTTATATTTCGAACTAAATATGAGAGTATATCCAATATTTTGTCTTTTGCAGATGAATCTGAAACAGACAGTGAAGAGTCTGATGTTAGTGGTTCTGATGGGGAAGATACATCATGGATTTCTTGGTTTTGTAACCTGCGTGGAAATGAGTTCTTCTGTGAAGTTGATGACGAATACATTCAAGATGATTTTAATCTATGTGGATTGAGCAGTCAAGTGCCATACTATGACTATGCACTTGACCTGATCCTTGATGTTGAATCCTCTCATGGTAAGTATGTTTGCTTGTTTAGAGTACTTCTTGTATTGCTACGAATTACTAGGAAACTTCTATTTGGTCTTACTATTTCAACCAAAGGATGCGGTATCTGATCTTCTCTGAAAAAAGGAAGGTGAAACTGCTAGTTTTGTTTTCTTTTGGCATGTGGAACTCGTCCTTCTTTCAATAATCTAGATGGTGTTGATTCTCATGTTAAGTGAACATGTGGATACATAGTCAACAGTTTGTGACTCTTTTTTTTTTAATCAATTCTGGGAGAAGATACTGGATGTTTCCTTGCAGCCAAAGGTGTGACATAGCAGGCGACTAAGTGAGATCGAAACCATGGGAGACCAGAGTTCAAATCTCAGTAGAGACTAAAACATTAGGCGATTTCTTTCCTTGTGTCTTAGTTTTGGTAGGCAGAGTTTTCCGGTAGCAAGTACTCGACCTCTTGATTCCAAATACCTTCTTCTCTATGCCAGCTTAGTTGGAAATCCTTAGTGACTCGTGCATTGTCCAGTTGACCCTCCATATAAAATCTGCATTTACCACTACAATACACTGCTGTTTTGTTTGTAAAAACTGTGTTTTAACAGTAGCTGCTGTTCTTTGTTGTTAAATACTGAATTTTAGCTACTGAAAAACTGGGAGAATCCTTCCACAAACCTCCTATAATAATAACACCTGTTCAAACCCAAGAAACTCTGAATCTTCGTTGGAGTTGTGGGCCTCAGCCAATTCTTCATGGCTTCAATCTACCTTGATACTTTCGTTGGAAACTACAAGGACCAGGAATGCTAGAGAGTCCAACCAGAACTCACAGTTAGAGAACTTTGCATACAACCTGTGTTGTTGACCACTTTCCCTTCATCGAATGTCTTTTTCTGGGGAGGGGGGATGAATGAATAGGCATGTAGTTGTTTTATGTTATTGTGATTTTCAACAAATTTTAGTGCCTTGAAAAAATGATAGATGTGAAAATTGATACCCCTGAATTATCTCTTTTACATGAGTTTAAAATGGACATGGAATCTGCTTTAGGCGATAAATTCGAATTCATGCTTCTTCCCCCCTGCTTTTACAATATTCTTGTTGTTCTCCTTTGAAAATAAGAACCAGTTTGTTTTTTCCACATAGATATCGTCTATCTTATGGCACTGAATATATAGCATGCTCTCAAAAGGATAGCTCGTCTTTTTCATATTTGGAGAATGTCAAATTTGTAACTTTTTCCTGCTTTGACTAGGTGATATGTTCACCGAGGAGCAGAATGAATTGGTTGAGTCAGCGGCAGAGATGTTGTATGGTTTGATCCATGTCCGGTACATTTTGACTAGCAAGGGAATGGCTGCAATGGTGATCTCTTATGCTTAGCTTTCTCTTTTTTTTCTGGAAACTGGTAACATGTATATATGTATTAGATCCGCACCATAACAGTGCTATCTACAATTACAAAAACCCAACCATGCTTAGGACTACAGCTTCACAAGGAACCTATCTGCTTTTGTGTTATCTCCTTTCATTTTTTTTTATTCACTTCTCATGATGTGTAAATTCTGGGTAAACCCTTTTTCAGTTAGAGAAGTACAAGAACTACGACTTTGGGAGATGTCCACGAGTTTATTGCTGTGGACAGCCTTGCCTTCCAGTTGGTCAGTCCGATATTCCACGTTCAAGTACAGTAAAAATATACTGTCCTAGATGTGAGGATATCTATTATCCCCGATCAAAGTACCAAGGCAGTATCCTTTATGCTATCACTTTTTGAAGTTCCTCTTTTTAATATATGTCTCCTCTCGTCATTTATGCATTTCTTTTGTTTACTCTGAAGCTTTTCACAATTATGCCAAGTGGTTGAGCTGTGTGTATTTTTGTTCCTAAGTTTCTGCTATTGTGATTCTCCTCGTTCTTCAATTTTCACTTGTATGGAACTTGAGCACACACTTTTCTGTGGTAGTTTGCTCATTAATCTTGAATATTAGTCGTTACTTTGCCATGTTTTGAGCATTTCTATCCTCTATTATGATTTCTTTAACGGCCCAAGATATCGATGGAGCTTACTTTGGAACAACATTTCCACACCTCTATTTGATGACTTACGGACACCTCAAGCCACAAAAACCAACACAAGATTATGTCCCCAGGGTATTCGGTTTCAAGCTCCACAAAACTTGACAGTGAAGTCCATTGTGATATTGTGAAGATGTTAAAGCTTTCTGCCATTAATGCTTCTTACCTGGCTATAATGTACAAGCCGTCGTGGTAGAGCCCAGGTAAAAACGGAAGGAGTTCTAGATATGACAAACTTGATTCATTGATCAAGAAAGCAAGTATGGTGAATCTGTCAAGTGAAATTCGTCTCTGAAATTTCATCATGAAATACAAAAGAGCATCTGTAAGCTTGTTTCTTTTCTAGGTAGCTAGAGAATTGGATTTATTCCTCATGTAGTGCTTTGGTATCTGTTTGCCCTTTTCTCTTGGTGCTTCAGTACTGAATGCTGCCATTTTCCAGCAGAGGCAACTAATCTGGAGGTTAGGTTAGGATACATTAAGGTTTTGCTCCTTTTTGTTGGACCATTTCCAGATGTAATACAGTACTAAAGTCTAATCAAATTTGATATAATGACGATAAAAAAAAAAATATCGATAATTCTAGAGGCATGTCGGTGCAAGCCTTGAGTTTTGATACCTGATGTTGTAATGTGTTTTTACTTTGAATGCAATATTTGTGCTCTTTCTTCTCTTTTTACCCCCCTTCGTTGTTATTTCATAGTTTTGTTTTATCCTTTATGCTAATACTACTTGGTAGGTTAGTTTTCTTTGTCATATACCGCGAGTAAAATTTGGCGACTGATGCTCAAGCCAAGGAAGGAGCAAGGAACAAAACATTTTGATAAACTCATTATTGTTGTAGTTATTTTGATATATATAGTTTAATCTTAGTTTGGGCAAACATCCAAGGAACTAGCTATATACGAAGTTTTAAAACCTTGTAATAGGTGTAATCATATAAGAATTATTCTAATCAACATAAAAATTTTATTACTTTAAATCTTTTTCTACTTTACTATTTATATTCACCAAATTCTTTATTTTTTATCAAATTTATTTATCAACCAAATTGACCAATAAATGGCTCAATGTAAAATTATTGGTTCATCTCCCTTGTCATATGATCAAGAAACACAAGTTCAATGTGAGAAGATTGACCGTACTATGTGAGAAGATCTACAACTTATGTTCAATTTTATTTTTTATTGAATTAAAGTTCGATCAATAAATGTTGTTTTTTTTAGAATAACTTTGTAATAGTATATTATGTGATTTATAAGATTTTGCATATTTAGTAAGATTGTATAAAAAAATTGGGAATATTTTAATAGTTTTACAATTTCTGAGCTTTTTATGTTCATAAGAAAACATATAACATAAAAAGTCCAAATTGTATGTCAAAACAAAATTTCAACTTTTGTCTCATGATTTCATATCGTAGGGCCAAACGGACCCTTAATTTCATGTAAATTTAATATTGATTTTTAATTTCTACATTTTAAAAATTATATAGAAAAGTATTATAATTAACAATTCAAAATATCTATAAAAAAATTATATATAAAAATAATTATAAAAAAGTTATATTTTTAAGTCACCAAATAATAATTGTGGAACATATAGTTTATATATTCTATAAAAAAATAAGGAATCAATTCCCAAATTTACCTGACTGTTATTTTATGAGACTGTGGGACTGGGCATACCACTTTATATATTTCTTTTATTTAGAAGTGGCACTTCTAAAAAGGACGAACACAACAATAAATACTTGTACAAAAAGTAATATTTATTGTACCATAATTTGATGTCAAGTCATTATCTTATTGGTGAATAGTATCACTTTTTCTGTAATGTTAACACATATTGAGCCTTTATTGTTTTCCTTTCTAGGCTGACACATATTTTTCCCTTTGTGCTTTAACTACTGTTTTCGAATTCTCATTTTTCAATCTTTGGTTTTCATTTGTCTCTCTCCTCTCACTTCCATGTATCTTTGGAGTATTAATTTTCTCTCTCTCTATTTTGATTTTCTTCTCAGAAAATTTCAATTTGACATCTCACTATTTCCTTTTTAAAAAATAAATTTTCAGTTTTGGCTTGACTGGCTTCCAAATCTCCTACTCTGATTATTCACACCTACATTAATTTTATTTTACTTTCAAACATCTGTATTTTAGTTTATGAACTAAATTAGAAATAAGTTTTTGAGCTTAAAATATTTTTTCCCTGAAATTGAAGCTTGATGTTGGATTAAATATAACAGAGTTACGGAATCTTTCAGAATTTGAAGTTTGCCGTTTTGGATATATCAAAAGAAAATTTTATTGAACTGAATTGTGATGGTTTGTTAATGATTTGGAGACCATTTGAGCTTTATAATGTGGCTTCTTTTGTCTGATCTAGACGAAGAAAGTCCGAAGTTTCAAAATTTGACTTTTAAATTGGGTTTCCCCAAATTGTGTATTATTTAGATTATGTGTTGTTGAATTTTATTAGAGATCTTTTAGTGAGATTAAATATCAAATTTGAAAATGTTTGGTGAAGTTAGTGTGCTTTTGACTAAGATTTCACCAGCAACTTTGAAATAGAAAATTGAACATTGATTGATGGTTTTTAAGTGGAAAAGAGAATATCTGATGAAAAGCATATGGTGTTTACAGGGCACATGCCACAGCTATTTTGACAGTTCTTTGGTGTTTGAAATATTGCTGCACAGAACCAAAGGAAAATTAGAGAATAAACAAGATTATGATATGTACATTTGAAAAAAATGACTAATATGATGCTTTAGCAGAAAAATATTTCACCTTCTTTCATTTGAAATGGTTGATTGCATAGCATTTTTTACATATTAATAGATTTAAGTAATATTTCACCTTCTTTTTCATTTGAAATGGTTGATTGCATAGCATTTTTTATATGTTAATAGATTTAAGTATGTACTCCGTCTGAAAGCCACTGATTTGTTTGCTTTGATTTTGCTTTCTTGGAGACTTGGAAGTGTTTTTTCATGATTGAAGAACAAAAAGTTACCTTTTCGAAAGTTGATGGAGAATAGAGCTCCCTCAAATTTCTTCTGAAAAAATATTTTACTTGAGAGGTTTATATCAGTTTATCATATTTAGCACTTTATACCAAGATTATCTTCCCCACACAACTTTTTATTTGGTCAAAATGTCAAAGCTAGACAATGAATCAGATACCTTATACAGAACATGACTTTGACAACAACTCTTATGACCAACTATTGAGAAAATGATCAAAATGGTCCTTAATGTATGACTTTGATTTCATTTGGTCCTTAATGTATGGACTTGACGGAAATGGTCATTTATGTATCATAAATTGTGATCAATTTAGTCCTTAACCCTAAAATTAATATATTTCTTTTTTTTTGCCATCTAAATATACGGAATATGTTAAAGATGTGCTCGTACAAGACTTTCCTTCCCCTGTTTCCAAAAATTCCAAAATGGCACATCAATTTTTTTTTAACCAAAAAGACAAAAAGACGTGTGATTTATTATTGTGTTTAGACCACGTGAAAACCCAGAAGGCAAACACCTGAGCATGTTAATAGCTCAGATTAGAATCAAATGACGGAACTATCCTTGATGGTAACTATGTGACAAGCGTAACAACTAGAAATATTTCAAAGACAAAAAAAATTTGATTGAATCTCAAAATTTTATTAGCACTACAAAGAAGAAATGACCTCTATTTTTTGAAAATTGCGTAAAAGTATTACAAATTATATAATAATAATTGACAATTTAAAATTTTAAAAGACTTTAATGCTTTATAATTATTCTATTTCCATTTTGGACAAAAATATCCTCCCAATATGCATATTTTTTAAACAAAAAGTGGGACCATTATTGATGTATTGAAGGATGCTTTGGTAATTTTCCTATGACGAATTCGTTTTTTTTAAAAAAAAATTTAAATAAAATTTTTAAAATATTATAAATCACGATAATAATTTACTTAAATATTTAAAAGATATAAAAATATATAAAAGATCTAATTGACTCTTTAAATTTTATCGGTGACACATAAATTGGGAGAAATGAAATAATATATATTATTTAAAAATTACATAAAAAGTACTATAAATTACAGTAATTAACAACTAGAAATATTTCAAAGACAAAAAAATTGATTGAATCTTAAAATTTTATTAGTACCACATAAATTAAGAAAGAAGAAATAACCTTTATTATTTGAAAATTGAGTAAAAGATATTACAAATCATACAATAATAATTAGCAATTTATAATGTTAAAAGACATAAAAATTTTTTTACCATAGTTAACAATAATTAAAAATTTGAACTATTTAAAATTAATAAAAGTTTGATTAACTCTTAATTTTGTATGTGTCAGATAAATTAAAACAAAAAATAATATATATTGGACCCGTGCTAGCACTAGCTCCGGTGTCTAGTTAATCTAAAAATGAGGTTTAAATATCAATATTACAATCCTTAGGGATCAAAGTGATACTCTATCCTTTCAAAAGCCTAATACCTTTCCGATACTTGCTCTCTTAATCCCCGCCGGAGGTCGACACCCACCGGATTCCCGGACGTTTTCTCCGGCTAACTCTATTGCGTCCATCCAAGGTCAAGCCCAGTTTTTTCTTGTCTTTTTGGAAGCTTACTTTTTGTGCTTTTTGTTCTGATTGGGTAAAAACTCCGCCTTTGGTCTTGTAAAATTATATATCTGGAGTAGTACCCTGTTGCTCTCCTTTTCGTCTTCCTCAGACTCACTTCATCATCGCCGACTTTGTTAGACACCACCGGAATAGATAGTCTACAGAATCCCCCCCAGCATACCTCTGACAGTTCTCTACCCAAACGTTGTTGCCATATTACCAAGTTTCTCCGAGTTTTCAACGGCTACTGGTAAGTTTTTTTGGGCTAAATCCCCGTCTTTAAATACTAAATTCATCTAATTTTACCATGCAATTGCTTTTTCAACATCTTATTGTTCTTATCCCAATTTGCTAGGGCTAAAACTGGTTTCGGGATTCCTTACCAGGGTTGTTCGTACAGTCTGCAATTGCTGCTACCATCGATTCGTCAACTCAAGGTCAGTCACTCCAAAATAGTTTGCTTTATCAAATCCAATATTCATCTTTCTTTATTAATAATTGTGTTGATAGATTCTGTTTATACTTTGATTGCTCCTTTTGCGGATTCTGATAGTTATTCAGTGTTTCATTTCAACCTAGCAAGGCACCCGTTATTGTGGTGGTGGACACTGCATTGTCAGTCCTCACCGCCGAATCCATAGCTTAGCTTACAATTCTTCTTCTCCCTCACGAAACTACAGATACAATTAATAGGGCACTGCGCATATAACTGATTTCAGGACCCTTAAACTTCTCAAGTTAGGTTATGGACAAAGTTCCAACTTTCCACATGTTTGCAATTAGATCTTTTGATCTCAAGTTTGGACTTAAGTAAACTTGATTGTTAATGTTCTCCCTTTATGTTTTGCTTAGCATATTTGATCATATTGATATCAGTTGGAGATAATTTTGGTTAAGCTTACTTTTATATACTTATGATCATTAAGATTGGTGTTTCTCATGATCATTTGTAATACATTATATAGATATATGTGGTGAGCACCCATGATACAGGTCAGTAGTAAAGATACCTGTCGAAATGATTCATGTTCCTTTTTGTTAATTTGCACGGATTCTTTTTGTTTTACCCTTTTGGCCTTTCCTTTGTTCATCGCCTACAACACACCTGACATCTTCTCACCTAGGAACACATACTTCTCACCTTTTTTACAAGGTAAAGTGACGGCCTTTCACTAGGACATTTAGTTCTTCTAGGGACGAACCTTCATAGAGCTGAGTGGGTGTTTGAACACCCATGGCCTTTAAACTGTGGGTCTGCCGTTGTCATCCTAATTTATTACTTTTGAATGTTTGGCAGGGAAGCTTCCCTGCGTACGCCACGTGAATTTGAATTACTCGAACTAATGGCCTTCTGTATACATAATAGAAAACCATTCACTTTAATTATCTTCAGTATAGACGATAAAAGATTGTCTTTTAGGGCAAAAGAGAAAAAACCTCCCATCTCCGGTTCTAATGTCGTCTTCTTTCTTTAGTGGATGTGACGTGATTACAAGTAGAATTGGAAATATTGAGCTAGCCTAAAGAGAAAATGAATTGAGAATTGCCCTTGAGCAACTTTGCGTATTGATATAGAAAACACTGATTGAGAAAAAAGGGAGATGCTTGTATTGATTTACTTTCTGAATGATTACAATTGACAGGAACTAACTACATATATGAAATCTACACAATTGAAAAGAATAGGAAAAGAACTTCCAGAAAACTGTTATAACTAACTCTAAGTGTTTTAACAACCTAACAGCCGGACCTCTCAAGCTCACATGAGGCTTATAACTACAACTAACTAACTTCTACAAAATCCAAATTGAGGAGGACACATTAGGATCATATCAACTACCCTCCCCTTGAGACAATCCTTGTACTCAAGGATTGAAGTGAGGGAACTGCCGACCAAAAGAGGAATAGTCCTCCCAAGTCCTGTCCTTATCAGCAGTACTAAACCATTGATCAGAAGCTGAGGAGTAGCCTTTTCATGCTTCTAGATCGATCTTCTATCCAACACTACTTCAGGCTCCAAAAGGACAGGACCAACTTCAGTTTGAACAACATGCAGGGTCGCAAAAGCAATGTGAGATCCTAACTTTCTTTTCAACTGAGAAATGTGAAAATTGGGGTGGATCTTGGAGGCAATAGACAACTCTTAAGTGTAAGCAGTAGCTCCGACCCCGGCTAAGATCTTAAAGGGTCCCAAAAACATGGATAAAAGCTTCTGATAAGCATGATACCTTGAGGATAATAGTCCGTAGGACTGTAATTTGACATAGACCCAATCACCAACACTACAGGATCTGTCAGTCCTCCCCTTATCAGCCAACAACTTCATTTTACTCTAGGACTTCTCAAGGTGGAACTTAATGTTCCTTAATGTGGCTTCTCTTGTCCGCAACCTCCTATCAACCAAATCCAGTTAGGAATCAAATGCCATGTAAGGAAGCAATGAGGATGGCTTCTGGCCATAAACTGCTTCATAGAAGGTCATATGTATAGAGGCGTGGTAGGAAGTATTATACCAAAATTCATCTAAGGATAACCATTGTGGCCACTCCTTAGGTATCTCAAAGGTCATGCACCTTAGGTAACTTTCTGAGCATCTATTGACCATCTCAGTTTGATCATTTATTGATATCAGTCTGAGATAATTGGTTAAGCTTGCTTTTATATACTTCTGTCGTTGCGTCGCCTTTAAAGTTGGTTTTTCTCATGATCATTAATGTAAGTTTATATGTGGTGAGCACCCATGATACAGGTCATTAGTAAAGATTCCCGTCGAAATGATTCATGTTCCTTTTCTTAATTTGCACGGTTTTTTTTTTAATTTTTTTTTTACCCTTTTGGTCTTTCCTCTGTTCATCTTCTACAACACACCTGACATCTTCTCACCTAGGAATACATACTTACTATTTTATCACAAGGTAAAGTGACAGCCTTTTACTAGCACATTTGGTTCTTCTCTCTTGCAGCAAGGGACGAACCCCCATAGAGCTGAGTGGGTGTATGAGCACCCATGGCCTTTTAAATTGTGGATCTGCCATTGTTTTCAAGTTACACTTTTTCATGTCATAGATAGGTTGTTGTAGAGAGCATGACTAGCCTTTCTGTTCTGGAGTGAAAAGACAAAGTTATTGCACAAAAGAAAATACTTTTTGTTTTATTCTCAACAATTAAAAAAAAAAGCTTAGTGTTTCCCCCTCAGGTTTAATGAAGCACCAAAATTTCACATTTTTGCTGCCCATTAGACAATTGGTAATATATGTAGTGAGTCTGGACTTAAGCAAATGATGTATTATTTTAAGGGAGTTTTTCAAAAACTTATTCTATATGATTGTCTTAATGTTTGAGTGATTCTGGCGGTAAATTGGTATGTACACTGTGGAGAGGATAATTTCCAGTGTAACATATTCAGTGATGCACTTGTTAACTTGTTACAGTTATGCACTTGTTAACACGAAAAATTTATTAGTGTATGAAGCTTTAGTTGTGCATAACATATTCAGTTATTCACCTGTTAACTTGCGTCCACGTCATGCCTGAAACCTGTTGTTTGTGTTCTTTTTGATCCTAAGTGCTGTCACTATGTAATTTGGAAGTGGAATTAGAGCTTCCATCTTTTTCTTCTGGTAAAAGCTTCAGTTGTGCATAATGTATACTGTTATACACTTGTACACTTGCTTCTCATTCATACCTGAAACTTCTTTGTTCTTTTTTATCGTACCTGTTCCTGTATAACTGGGAAGTGGAATTAGAGTTTCCATCTTCTTCTTCTTGATATGTTTTCTTTTATCTATAGAAGATTGATAGTTGTGCATAATATACACACTTGTATACTTGCTTCTCATTCACACCTGAAACTTTTTATTTGTCTTTTTGATCCCAAGTGCTGTCACTACATTGTTTGGAAATTTAATTAGAGTTTCCATATGACCTTATTGTTGCATTTTGTAGGTTGTTGATTGATCTTACAGAATTCCCTTGCTCGTGCTTCGTTTTCCCTTTTCTTTAGATTTTAAGCTATCTTGAGCACTGTATTAGCTAGGCTTCTAATCTCATACTAAATAATTTTGGAATCTCATCTGCCGGCTTCCCATTCCGGCTCCTCTCTCATAGTATACCCTCTTCTGCTGGAAGAATAAAAAAATAGTGCTTTTTCTGGGACAATCTGTTGTTTCTTTCATGGTAAGAATATAACAAGGTGTGTAGAATTCCATATGGCTGGGAGTCAACTCAACTTCTTTTGACCTAAACAGAAGAGGAGCATAGCTAGAATTTATATACTATGGGTTTGAGTTCGGAATTTAACCATAAATCCACTCGATTTTCTGGATTTCAAAACTATTATTTGTACTTATTTAGTGAATTTTTAAAAGTATATACAAATTTTGAGCCGAAGTTACTCTATGAACCGTATCATAGGCACTGCATCTGCCTCTGAAAAGGGAGTCACGAAGGGGTTTGACAGATTCTCTGGAATTTGGGATATTTTTTGTCTAAAGTGCTGGATGCGCTCATGGGCATGGGCTTCTGAGTTGGCTCAATGGGTGTTAGAGTTGGTATTGTCTGGCCGAATTGGCTCAAACGTGTCATTTATGTGTGAACTTTTGTGGATGATGGTGAATTGCGGCTAAGATCCGTTTGCTGAGGTGGAGAAGAAGGGAAAATATGATATGGAAGGTAACAATGAGGGTACTTTTGTTGCCAATTTCTGGCGGAGGAAAAAGCTAAGCAACAGTTTGATAGTTTAGGGAAAAATTTGAACTTCTCGTATTTGTATTATAGCCGCCTCACTTAGATAACTAATATTAAAGGTAAATTCTACGGAGTGGTGGTTAGGTCAAGTGGCCAACTATGTCGTATGGGGCATAGTGTTGGCCAGTTAAGAACTCTCATGTTCTAAGAGTGAAACTTGCGAGAATGAGGATGTTGATGTGGATGTGTGGGCGTATTAGGAGAGATAAAGATTAGGAATGAATATATTTGGGACAAGGTGGAAGGGTCAAGATGAGCAAAGTGAGATTGAGATGGTTCGAGCGTGTGAAAAGGAGATGCGCAGATGCCCATCAATAGGATTGATGAATACCGAATAAGTTTTGGGGAGAGTATTAGACTGGACATGATATGACACATCTTGAGCTTAATAGGATATGACCTAAGATAGGAGGATATGAGGTAGATGGTTAGTAAGTAGTTTAGTGTTGTCTTGCTTTCCTCCGGGATAGGCTTGGTGTTAGATTGGTGCTCCGTACATGTTTCTCCTTCCATACCAGTAGTAGCAACATTATTCTCGTAGTTTCTCGTCTTGCGATTTTTGTTAATACATGTTTCTTGTGCTTCGATTATTGCATTATTTGGCTATTGTTACTGTATCCGTTTTTTGAATGCCATGTGAAGCTTTCCATATCATTTGCCATGTCCTCCTCACTTCTGTATTTTTTCTCCAAACTGCTTTGATATGCGTTGCCGAGGGTCTTCCAAAAGTAATTTCTCTACCTCCACGAGATAGGGGAAAGGTCTGCGTACACTCTTACCTCCCTAGACCCACTATGGGATTACACTGGGTATGTTGTTGTTGTTGCCTTACAACCTATGACCTTGGTAATTCTTGAAGTTGTGGCTAACTCTTGCATCAATATTCCTGTTCGGATCTTCTCCTGTTTATAATCTTTAATAGTTATTAGTAATAATATACATGAAGCTTATTGAAGTTCTGTTCACAAATGGTTTTTCTATTATGTTATTTAATTCCACGTGTCCTTTTTTAACTTTTCCAAGCCAAATCATTTGTTATGCCCTATCTATAATATCAATGAACTTGGGAATAGAATCAGTGACAGGATCTACACTAATAGAACTTGTTTAACTGCTGAATGGTACCTTTATCAATCTATTGATGTGTCACTGGTTAAGTCTCTCCTTAGCTAGCTAAAATCTATCTTGAAAAGTTTATGATTGTCAATTATTTCAGTTTGTAGATTTAATCTTATAGTTTGTCTGATGCAGTTGGTTTGAATTTGTTGCACAGTTCAAAGTTCGGGGTAGAAAATGGATATTGAAGTTGATCATTATGCTGCTTTGGGTTTACCCTCTGGTGAGGACGGGGCCCAACTTTCTGAGAAAGACATATCTAAAGCCTATAAGAAGAAAGCATTAGAGTTGCATCCAGACAAGAGGCGTGATGACCCAAATGCTCACTTGAACTTTCAAAAGCTGAAAACTTCATACGAGATTCTCAAGGATGAGAAAGCTAGGAAGCTATTTGATGATCTACTTCGTGTGAAACGTGAGAAGATCCAACGCCAATCACAACACGATTCAAAGCGTAGAAAGATGATGTCAGATCTCGATGCAAGAGAGCGTGCTGCTTTTTCACCTGATGCAAGTGTTCTAGCTCGAGATGAGGAGGAACGAATTGCTAGAAAACTTAAGGAGGAAATTGCTCGAATTCGTTCAATGCATTCAAAGAAAGTGTTTACTCCTATAGATCCTTTACAGAAAGAGGCACATGCTAGAGCCAAGGAGAGTAGTACAGAAGGCAATGGGAGTAGTGTAGACAGGGAAAAGGTGCTTAAGGTATCTTGGGAGAAGATTGGTGAAGACTATACTGCCCAAAGACTAAGAGAGTTGTTTAGTGAGTTTGGTGAGGTTGAAGATGTAGTAATCAAGAGTTCTAAGAAGAAAGGCTCTGCTCTTGTTGTCATGTCATCTAAAGACGCAGCTGTGAGTACTTTATGAAATTGAGTACTGATTCTTGATTAGTATAAGGAAATTGAGTGTTGATTTTAATTGATCATCTCTACTGTTTGGAATACATCAGTAACGTTTTTTTCCCTTTTTTAGAGAACTTCTTGTGGAAATGTCTTGGGGGATCTATCAAATCCTCTCTTAATTGTGCCTCTCCAACCTCCAATGCCATCTCCGTTTCCTAACGCTGAGAAAAATGGAGAATCTGAGGGCCCGAGTTTGAGTAATCTTGTAGGTGCTGGATACCAGAAATTTGAAGACTCAGTATTGGAAAAAATGAGGAAGGTATGAACTGCTTTGAACTGTTTTACATTCTGATATATCCTTTTATACAGTGCTGTAGATTGTAATGAATTCACAAATAGGTCTATTCTATCTGATTTTGTTGTCTTTTTTTTTTTTTTTACCTCAAGTTGAAATCCTTCTGAATATGTATCTATGGTTGAAAAGAACTCAAAGTTAATCTTATTAAGAGTAGTAATTGCATCTGTAACTATGAGGGGAACCTTTTATGTAAAAAGGGTTATAAAAAAAATTGTACAGTTTTTGAAGTTATTCCTGTGCGCTTCAAGCAGAAGTTGTTTGTTTGTTTGTGACTTAAAATATTAAGGAAGTTTTCTGGGTAGGGATCTTAAATTCTATTTTTTTTTAAAAGTAGTAATGTGTGAATGTTTTCTGCTGAGGAAATTTGATAGGGCTCGACTTTGCTAAGTGATAGAAGGAAGTATTATTTCAGTAGGGTTGTTTTAACTGCTAAATTGCTGCATAGACTTCAGGAAAATCTGATTCTGCTACTAGTTGCTACTGAGACTAGACTGCAGGAAAGCTTGATGGATGACTTCTATTAACTTTTCTATTTTGTTAACAAGTGAGGTTAAAATCAAATTAGGTGGTATAACCTGTCCATTTACTGCTATTTTAACTTTCTACATTCAACCACACAAGATGATGTTATTGGAGAAATGAATTGATTTCTTTCAAAAAAAGAAAGAAAAAAGAATGTGCTTTGCTAGTATGTTCGGGGGGGTCTAGAGGTGCATGAATGGAGTGGAACACAACCAAATCAGCGAGAAGCTGTCAATTGGGTTTCATCTTTTACATATATTACCTAATTTTGAGGTCAGATACAACTTCGCTGGTGCTCTGAAAGAAAATATACATGCTTGTTCTCTATAAAAAGTATCCATGCTTGTACTGAAAAATGGAAGGGAAAAGAAAGGAGGACAGATTGAGTTGATTTGAGGAGTTAAAAGAGTTTTTCGTTTCACTTCTCCTTCGTGGAATTGTTACTGTTATTGTTACAAACTGCTCCATTTTACTCATCTCTCCTTACCTTTATATTGTAGAAAGAAAATTTTCTGTACGTCGTTGTCCATCCTAAAAGTAAATTTTTTAAGGAACTTCCTTACATATACGGCTTCACTTATCACAGGCTGCTCAAAGGAAGAATAGCATGCAGAAGCTTCATCCTGTTCAAGTGCTGAGATGATGGCATCTCTAGGTTGCCACAGATAAAGAAGAAGACAGAATTTAATAGTAATTCTTTTATCTTGTTTCATATATTTCTTGCATATTTTACACAGTATGGGGGTGTCATTCCAGTTCTGACGGATAGTTCCTTGTAATCATATAAGATTGATTTCTAGAAAGTTAAATTTCTTTTTGCTGGTCTCTCTGTAGCAGGTTTGTTGTCTGACATGTACTTCTGGCACAAGATAGGGCAGAGGAGAGATTCATCTACATTGTGCAATGCCTGGTATTCTGTACATGGTGTTTGCAATACGAATCACTCGAGTGTGCCATGGATTCATTTATATTTTTCAAAAAACTTGCAATATGCCAAGATGATGGATACATACTAAAGTGAGGGGTGCTTAAGTCATCGTTGTATTGTATATTAGACAGCTTTCGGATTCTGTTATGTGTTTAGCAGTGTTATGTATGTGGATCATCGCCACTTTTTCTTTTTTAGTTCGATGAAAATGATTTCTGTATCTTAGATGGAGGTGCCTACGCTAGCAAAATGACTCCTCCCTTTCAGGTTTACTGCCTAAAAATTATTGTTCTTTCAACAACTAAGAATATGCAACATTACCATTTTGAATGCGTCAAGTCCTTTTTGTAGCCTCAAAGTCTTATATTGAGGTCACTAACGCTCATAAATTTTTTCAATAAGAAAAGAGGAATCCTTTCTGCACGTTTGATATTTGAAAAATATAACGATTTCAATATATAGAAATGTTATAAGTACTATGTAACATCAAGATACTGGTTCTCTAGTTTATTTACTTTTCTTCTCCCTTGTGAAAAGGTAAGTATTTTAGAGTCAAGTAGGTTTCAGCAGAAAGGAAAGCAGTAGATCTCCAGCTTTAAAATGGAGATGCACTTTTTAACTTTACAAAACTGGAACGGCTCGGAAAAGAAAGACTTCCCTTCAATGGCGGCACATTCTTATCAAGACACAACAGATTACCAGATTCAACTTCAATCATGCAAACGTTTATTCTAAGAAAAAACCGAATTCTCTCACAAGTAAAGCTGATACACACTTTTTAACATTCAAGCAATGGGAAGTGTTCCCAGAAAATAAATTAATCAATGATAATTAAAAAGAAAATAACTTTGAGATGCAGTTAGCCATCCCAACAGTTCCTAATACAAGTGAAGGAAAATGTGCTATCTGACATCTTCTGTCCTCTATTTCTTAAGGGGAAACCAGCCATATGGAAGGCAAATTAATTCAATAATCATCCAAATCATAGTCTTGATCATAGCCATATCCTCGAACATCCTCACCGTAATGCACATCCTCGCCAAATGTGTCTTCATAATTCTCATCTACTTCTGGATCAATTTTGTCGCTCTTTACCCCGTAATCATCTGTTGAATCGTATGCAGTTCGAGCTTTCTTTGGGTTCTCAGGTAACTGCATAAATAAAATGACCATGAGTTACACATATATATGGAGATGAGTTATGACAGCAAAAAGCCAAAGGATTTGTGTAATTTTTCCTTTAGATGAACACATGTAACTATAAATTTTCAGGGTGCTACAGAAGTTCTACTAGGACTTGTGATTTCAAGGTTTCTTATTTCTCTTCCTAATTTTATGAGTGTGTTTGGTTGTCAGATCTTTTTATATTAATCACAAGAAAATCCGGAACGCAATTAAAGATAAACCATACATTTCTCCTTTTCAAGAAACTGTAACTCAGTTCCCTTTACAGAGGAAAGGGCACGTTATACCTTAGGATACAAAACTTACGCTTGTAATAGTAGAGTTTCTCACATGCAGTTCCCAGTAATTACAAATTAAGCAAGCAGTAGAACTGGAAAAATGGAAAATTCTACAATATTTTGATGCAACATAACCAAGTTTTCATTATTTAAGTACTTCCCAGCTTCTTAAATATCCAAATATTATGCATAATGATGTCTCAAATACCAGCCATCTCCATCCACCCCCAACACCCAAGATTCTGTATACCTAATAAGGTCAAAACTGAAGATTTTTTTTAAAAAAGAAAATAATACTCCGGCAAAGGAATTGACATCTAAGCAAAATTGAAAGTAACAGCAGAAGGTATAAAGGAATTCTCAAGAATTTTTGGAGTAGGAGAAGCACATACAGAATCATCAAAAAGCTTCTCTAGCACATCATAGTTGATCTTATTGCTCAGCCTCTGCATCACATGATATAAAGCAGCGTAAGTGGAAAACAACAGAACCGATAAATCTATGAATATTGTTTCACGCAAACAGGAAGATATACCACACAATACAAACATAAGACATAGGCCCAAAAATGATTGTGAACCATGGGAAGAAACTAGAACTTTTTTGTGAACTTCGTAGTTACGTATTCATATAGGTAAATGGACTTGCAAGCTCATTTGCAATCCTTAAACTCTATCAAACTCGGGCCAAAAGCAACAGAAATGTTGAAATTGAGAAAAACAAACACTTAACAAGAAAAAACTGAAACATTCTGCAAGTCTGCAGCTAAGTCTAGCAAAGTGATGCATAACAACTGACCGATCTATGTGAGAGGCATGGGTCATGTGCACCCATGCTCCTCTCTCTAGAGTTAAGACCATGTATAACAATGTTATATTTCTTCAGAAGTATTTAACCAAAGCTCAAAGATTCATATAATGCAATTGTTACTGGGTGCACCTCTATAGGTGAGGTCGGGTGTTCAAATCCCATGTTTGTCTTGTTGTTTTTTCATTTCTTTTTTACAATTGGGCCCACCAATGGGAAATGGGTATGGCTGGTGTCCCTATTTTCATTTTAATTAAGTACTTTTTCTTTCTTTTTTGTTTAGTTTATTCCTTCAAAATTACCAAGTGACACATGGAAAACCCATTCGCCTTTCATCGTAGAAATTTATATAATTAAATCAGAAGTTTCTATTAAAACTAGTAGTGGAGGATATTATAGCACAATCAAATTGATTTCGTGCCTAGCTACCAACATTTTTTACGGGGAGTATATGTGTGTGTGTGGGCGAGTGCGTGTAAAAACTTACTAAGATTTAAAACAAAAATTTTGGATCTATAATTGAAGAAGTGAATTGGGTTCAATGGTAAGAACCCAAAAATTAAACAAGTCAAAGCTAAATCCTGAATTCACTTCCTCGTAAGTCGTAATAGTGCACTCGTCTTCTTAAAATTCTGGAACTCCCCTAGTACCTAACAATGAGAAGTCACGACCAAAGGAGTGCGGTGGGATGGATGAGATCCCTACCCTTAATAAGAATTTGCTATTTCTTTTTTTGATCAAGCAAAAGGTTTCAATTATAATAAGAAGGCCAACTTGGCCATATACAAGTGCTATACCAAAAGAGGAGAAACCTACATAATATGGTTCTCTCCAAAAAAAAAACACCCCATCCTCTATACAAACAGGAACAACATGGGTGAACCAAAAGAAAATAAGGGATCGGAGACTACTCCTCAATTGAACAAAACTCATCTCCGCCCCTTCAAAAGCACTCCTATTTCTCTCTTTCCAAACGACCCACATTAAAGCAAGAGCAGTAACATTCCAAGCCTTGTGCCTTCTTCTCCTAGCTCCACTCTTCCCGCTGAAATTCAACTCCTTTACGGATATTGGAATTACTCAAGAAACTCCAAACCATCTAAGGATATTATCGCATAAGCTTGTAGCTAATTTGCAATGTAATAAAATATGGTCACATTGAAATCTGCTCTGAACAATTTACCAAGCATGATGATGTTCTTGCGTTCCCAAGCAGAGTTAACTCTCTCCAGCTCAGTTGCTGCATTTTCTATCTCTGTTGCAATGGGAATTGCTTCTTCTATCTCCCATGTCTCCCTACCAGTGATCGAGTTATCAATCCTGTACTGTCAGTCTTCAATTGTGTCTATCCCCCTCTCCTTCACCCCTAAAATAATCGTCACTGACTCCTTTGCTTTGTTGTCGGAGCTATCTTCTCTCAGTACAACTTCCATAGCAAATTCCTTTACAGATGGAATCTCATTCACTTTTTGTAAAGGGGTTTTCAGTACTACCTAAGTACTGGTTTATAATACAAATCATTACCTTCTCAAAAAAAATAAAAGTATGATCACATCTTCACCCACCTCCGTACAAAGATAACAACAACTCAAGAAGATAACCTTTCGTTTCCTAAGATTCTCCGCTGTCAAAATCACCCCTCTAGTAGCTAACGACGCCAAGAAGGCACACCTCCTCGGTACGAGGCACCTTAGGAATCTAAACTGAGATATGTGGAGAACTAAACCTCTGGCCTAACCAGAAGCTTTTCATAGAAGGACTTAACTGAGAACAGATCGTTATTTCCTAACTCTCAACTCAAAGCATCAGGTCTGTCAACTGGCTCACATTGCTTTTGAAGTAAAACTATCAATCTTTGAAACTTGGTCACCTCCCAATCCTGAAAATTCCTCCTAAACCTTACATCCCAAAAAGTCTCATCCCCTTGTGTCCCTCTAACTTGCTGAACAGACAACTCCCACCAAGAGACTTTGTACAATATTGGGAATTCATCCTTAAGCACCAAACCTGCACACCACTTTTTCCCCCAAAAGCTAACTCTACTCCCATCCCCAACCTTAAAAGTAATGGTACCATTAAAATCATCTCACCCCTTCATTATATTCCTCCACACAACACACCTGAAAGGCATAGTGATCACATTTGTTCGCCATCCCCCTTCCATATCACCATATTTATCTGCAAGCACTCATCCTCATAAAGTTTCTCCCTCCACCCAAAATTTCCACAACCATTTACCCAAAAGTGGTTCTTAATACCGAGTCTACCCCACCGTTAAGGAGATGTCACAGTGTCCAATCGAACTTTGCCCCATCCACCACATCCCATAGGAAAAGAAACCTTTCCAACTTACCTATCACAGTGGTAGGTGTACTGAACAAGGACATGCAATATGTAGGGATACTCAATAAAGTGCTCTTTATAAGAACTTCCTTGCCTTCTTTAGATAAGTAGCTTTTTCTGCTAACCTCTTCTCTACCCTCTGAATGACCGGATTCCAAATATCAAGATCCTTATTCGATGCGTCTATTCACACTCATTTTGTCCAACACCAAATATTTAGAGAGGACTTCTCGCTAGCATGTTATGTCTTTTATTATGGTACGGATTTTCATTAAATTTTCTCGGATAAATTACAAGGAAAAAGAAGCTACAACTCGAAATTGCATTACATACAAATAAATAAAGGATTCCAAGAAACATTTTGATATTTTGTGGATCAAATGAACAAAATATCTTTCTCAAAAACTACAGAACTCCAAATCTCTTTCACTTATCCTAGTGCATATAACCATATTGTAGAGGCTAAACATGGAGCAACAAAGACAAACTTCCAGAAGAATTTGAAATTATGGTTTCAGATAACAACAAAGATACATAATCTACAGATTAGTAAGGAATATTGCAGTCAACTACCATATGGACATCCAGTTTACAAAATATGTACACGGTGTATAGATAATGTATACTTTATATTAAATATACATATACTATACATATATACACATACCTATACACTACACATACAACCAAAGTGTATCTATAGTGTATATTTCGGCCATGTTAGTGATGGCCGAAGTGTACATTTGACTGCAGAGGCGAACCCAGAATTTGAAAACTCCAAGTTCAGTAATATTAAACTAAAAAAAGAGGTAGTATCTGGGATAGAACCCAGTTCACGTGGGTCGATGTATTTGCGTGTACCAGCAGTTCAAAGCACCCTTTTATGCTTTCCAAGACTATTAATTATATTTAGTTTCTACCAGTTTCTCAAGATGGATATACATATATATACATGATTTTTTCCGAAGTTAACGGGTGCACATGCACCCCCAAATACACATGTGGGTTCACCTCTGCATTTGTGTAAGTTCCCCAATTAGTAATTCATTAAGTACTATAGTTTTTGGATACTGAACACAAGGAAACAGTAAGAAGCTTCCAGAACACAGAGATCCCTGCAAATAGAATGCTAAAGATTGTACATTTCTCTCCTCTATCATACACACCTTTTTAGCTAACATTTGCTTTGTTGCTTCTGCAGCGGTTTGAGCAGGGCCGGTATTTTTCAGTTCTGCAGCCCTTTTCTGTTGTTTTTCCTGCAGATGATATCATAAAGCAGAGTGTAAGCTTATTCCACAAGGCTTCTAGAGCAAGTACTGTGTATAAGAAATATCACATGCACACACTTTTTCTTTTTGGTGATAGGCCACATGCATGTGCTATTCTTGTGGCAAAGTAACTTGAGGAAGAGAGAACATGCGTAGCCAGTTGGTGTTGTAAGTTCAAGAAAGGTGGACGGGGGAAGACACAAATCCCACCTACTTTTTTATCTTCAAAGAACAAATCCCACCTACTTTTCACCAGCTTGTGGAGTTTTATTTACTCATCCTTCAAGTAGAATTGGTATTTAATTGAAGGAATTGAGACTAGGAGTTCTTTGGTATTTTTTGGTACTTTTAAGTGTAAAGAAAATGTTAAGAGACGGTTGGGTGGAAATTTTGGAAGGCCAGTCGTGCAGATAAAAATGTAAGTTTTTGGTACCATCTTAGGGCAATAGACGATTTAATTTATCAAGAAGTTAAGAAATATCACAACCACAGACCAATCTTGCCATTCCTTTTTGTTATATTATAAAACTGTTGGATAACTGACAAGATCAAAACAAAATTGGCAATTAACATTATGAACTTACTAAGAAACTAATAGCCCCTATTCCTCCCCGTGCAAGAGTAGCAAAATCAATCTCAAAATTTGACCATTAAAAACACTGTGTTTTTGTCTCACTTTTGGATCATTGTATCCAAGCCCTGAGTTTTCGAATCACAAGAGAAAATACAAGTCATTTTCAAATATTTTCTGGGTTTGAATATGTTAACAACCATCAAATTCTTAACTACCGGCGACATCAACAAATTTCCCTTCTTTATAGTTTCTTAGTTCCTCAACTTGAAACTTTAAGCATCAATTTCCACCAGGTAACAAACTCAATATAAGTTCAGAGTTACCTTTTTTGACTTTGCAACAGAAGCAGCAGCAGCAGCAGCAAACTTTTGTACATCCTCCGGACAGTTAGCTAAAATGAACTCATGTTGCTTCTTGGCTTCTAATACAGCAGCTTCCTTCGCTGCTTGTTCCTACAAATATTGATCAGCAAGGTCAGTTAGAAGAAGGAAGAGGCAGTAAGAAAGTGAGTCACTGAGTGCAGACTACTGTTTTTTCTTTCTTTAATGAAGTTAGTGCAGACTACTGTTATGTGATAAGCAAAATCATCCTGAAGATGGACAAAAGGGAGCAAAAGTTAGAAAAGGACTCATGGCTTAATCACTGTCAACTTAGTAGACTATACAAAGCATCATCAAAAATCCTTAATTAAGAAAATCAATCTATCCTAAATTCATGACAAGATTCCCATTATAACTGATAATTGTAATCTCAAGAATCAGAGACGTTCATTCAAGTACTTCTTATGCACTAATAAATCCTAAAACCACTATAGGACCTTGCGATCTACATATCGACTTCACATGGTGATTCATAAAAATAAATAAAATAATTCACCTCAAGATATTCTCGGTTCATTGTTTCCCAAATGATCTTCTTGTATTTCTTTTCCTGCTCATTGTGAAGATAACTGTCAACCTGACAACAATGCAGGTATAGGGTAACAGCCATGAGTAGTTAGTGAACCAGAAAATACATACCCATAAATGTAGAACTAATACCATTATAAAAGTCTTTAATGAGCAGTTACTTAATTTCCAGTATCTGTTACATGTTACTTCCCTTATTATCGATGATGTTTCCTAAGCAAAGGAAGAAAGCAGGGTCGGGTAGTATCATACTATGATTTGCTAAGTATCACATGATGAAGAGCGGAATGAAATCAGACAAAATCACAGCTTTTGCATCTAGACTGACAGATAATTTATGAAAACATTCGAGGAATGTGAGCAGTGGAATTGTCCCTACTAGATTTTACAAACATAAAAGAAGTAGCACACCTCTACATCATCGATATCGGAAAAGTTTCCTGATTCATCGTGATCAATACCATCCATGCCATGTAATGTATCAGGAGTCGCAATATGATCAGTTTTATCCACTGCGAATGCTCCTGTAATTGAGAGATAAAAGACTTATTCTTTTCTTCTTTTTTTGGAAAATGTAGAAAAGTGACTTAATCCTCTAATCTTGATCCAGGACTAAGTTTCTCCATCATTCTAGCTACTGGAGAAAATATTACTTACCTACTTGCTCAGATCCTGATATATGCACATTTTTCACACTCTGGGTGTTCCCTTCCTTTTCAGGCTGATCATCAACCAAAAGAAAAAAAAAACATATAAATGATGAGGCACTATTCAGAAAGCAAGCAAAACCTGGCATATTTCCAGTAAACACCTAAACTCAAGAACTTGGTATTAGTTGCAGTATGGAGTTGCCTAAGGAAATACTTCAAAAGAAATCACAAGAAATGCTGGATATTTCCTTAACATACCATCTAAAGCTAAGAATTAGTATCAGCAGAAGTAAATACCAGACCAAAATACAAACAGTCAAAAGGGGAAGTCTGCATTACAAAGATTTATCTCACATAATTCATATTGGCTACGCAGAATAATTGATTTGCTCAACCAGAGAGGTTGAGGTAAGTAAATATGAAGACTCTTTTCCAGCAGACATTCCTCATTTCTGTAACTAGTATACACTTCTTACTAGCTAAAGATTATATTAAAGCATAATATGACAAATAACAGACTGGAACAAGCATACCAAGATATAGGCCTCTTTTGGATTTCTGCAGTTCAACTTGCATTGACTAGGGGAAGTTTGAAATCAATCTCATATTTCCAGACAGGAAACAATTTAACTCATCATTAACTGATTTTTGTTTATTTTTCACAAATTCTGCCTGTGGAACTGAAAGGATACATGTGACAAAGATAAGTCTAGTCGACGGATTTCTTACATTACACCAATGAAATGCCTTTAGAACCCAAAGATTTCTCGGAACTCTACATCCTTTTTTGAATTCATGAATCTGCATCTCAACATAGTTTGGATTCTATATTTAGGTAGCTAGATGTTTAGAACTTAGAAGTTCATTAAGTTCTTAATATCTTCAGAATCCAGAAACAAAGGGAAGAGTTATGAGTCTACTGAAAGGATCTTTTGCCAAAGCACAAACATCCACATTACTTAGTAGTTATGAGGTAGCTCTTGCAAGTTTTCAACAATCATACAGTTCACCCGTTTGCAGGTTGTGCTCTTAGGTTCCTTTTGCAAGCTCATAATTTGGAATTCAATCCCAAGAAAACCTAGCATCTATGAAGAAATCCTCTTCTTCCTACCCTACTCTATTTTATTATAGATGCCTATTCTTTTCTTTCAAATCTATCCTTCCATCTTGAAATTTTCAGAACTTGAGCTGTCTTTTCCAGAAGTCAAAAGCCTTGAAAGCATACATTCTACTTCCTGACTACAAGGTAATAATGCTTTGGATAAGTAAAAGCTCTGAGGAGTACCTCCAAATACTCGCCGACATTGTTCTCCATCTGACTGGACATGGGAAAACTTGGATCCTCCGCAATTTCTTCAGCATCTTGTTTTGCCATTAATCTTTCCCTCTCAGCACGTTGGAAGGATGGAGGTTCAGATCCTCCATCAAGCCCACCTGAAAGTTTTACAAACTGCAAACACATTCATAAGTATTATATATATGACTTCGCAATACTACTAAAAACTTAAAAGGACCGGTAATAAGTAATTACATCACTATAACAATTTTCGCAAAGGCCATGGGCAAAAGGCAGCTTCACACTTTTCTTGTGTTCACACAGCACTTCTGTGATCCCAGATCCTTTTGACCCCGAATAAAGTTGCAGGGCCAGCGTCTCTTCTTTCTCAAGCTCCTCAGCTCTTGTATTGAACTCATCAATCTAGTTGCAAGTAATTCAAGAATTAGTATGAAACTTGGAAAGGAATTTTTTGGCTTACACGCCATGACAACTGAATCAAATTGCATCAAACTCCAACTATAATGTGCCAAGGAAAAGGGAGGGGTTAAAACTTTTAAATACACAGGAAAATTTGTTTTAACTGTCAACAATATTAAATATGTCATCAGACACGTCAGGCTCATAAAAAATAGCACATCACTGGTGATGATTTCCCATGGACAAGAGCAACAAAATGACTTGAAGGCTGAGGCGCCCAGCCCACAGGCGAATTCTTTTAAGATCCCACCAGCAGAACTCTAAGAAAAGGCAGGGAAAAAAAGAAGAAAGAGGTCGAAGACAGATGGAATTAAAATCTCCTCCAGAGTGCAGGCTTTGGGTGGCTTCATGACATATCAAATCTGATGACAGTAGCACACTAGATACATCTTTTATTTGCTCGTTTTTTTTTTTTGGCCCTTTGTAAGTAATTAATTGAAGACGTCAGTTAATTTAAAGATGTATTGGACCCAGTATTGTTTAACAATAAAGATATATGTGAACTAAATTATTAACGAATGACATATATGCTTAATTTTGAATACTTTAAAACATATATAAATCTTCCGTAAACAATACATATATGTACATACATTCCGTTTTATCCTTGTAATTCAAATAATCTTATTTCAATAAACTAGTGTGAAAAAATAAATAGACTCCCTTTTACTTTAGATAAGTGTTTTAATGAAGAGCGTTAAGAAACATAAATATTCATAAATAAGAGGCAAAATAGTAACTCTCACCGAATGACATGAACACGCTTTTATCTATGTAATTGGTGTAAATGCACTACAGAAGTTTTACAATATTGGTTCCAGCTTTGCTAACAATTACATTTTACACTTTACCCTGACCCCTGTCAACTTTAAGATAAGAACCCAAACCCCATAATGCTTGTTCTTCCTTTAGATTCCTTCCTTTCTTTATTATATTTTCAGTATTCACAATGGTATCAAACTCAGTGGAAAAAAAACAAAATTTGAGCATTACAGGAGCACACACCTATTACTAGATTGCTTTTAGGATCCTACTTTAACAGCTGCCCCCCTCCCACTAAAGTCAAAGGACCTACACACATGACTAAATAAATGCACATGAAGCTTTTCAAACTTTGAAAATTGAAGTTCCAGCAGTATTGATCCTACCAGCCTTGATGCTACATACCGTTAAGCTCCCAGATTCTGTGTTCTCAAATTCAATCAAACGCTTTGTCAGTGTTGCTTCGCAAATGTGCACCACTTTGATCTGTTGATTAAAAGGAAAAAGGAAATATCACGCTCATTTGTTATGTCACCCTAAATAAATGTGAACTAGTGCCAGTGTTTGTGCTACATAGGCTAGAACATGAAATAAGCCAAGAGAGTAGAACATGAACAGTTATTAAGTTCGATGAGGAAAAATTCTGAACTTCATGAGATTAAGAACAAGTAGTCCTTTATTTATTTTTTGCAAGTAGTCCTTGAAAACTAGCTAAAGCACATAAGAGTTTCTCAAAGCCGAATAAAACTTACAACGTGAAGTCTGTCTGTAAAGAGACTGTTTGGATTGGCTTATTTTAGGTGCTTTTAAGCTAAAATAGCTTTTAAGCATTTTTGTAGTGTTTGGATAAAATTAAAAAGTGCTTTCAAGAACTTGTTTTTAAGTCAAAATAACAAAAATAAGCCAAAAGCCATAAATTACATATCTTAACTTGTGGTTTTTGGCTTATAAGTCAATCCAAACAGGATCAAAGAATCTGAATGCTGACAATCAAAATAAAGGAACCTAGAAAGACCACTTACAATTTCTGATTTAGAACAACTCAGTCCATGTGAAAGAGAAGCAATGTACAGTGCAGCTCCACATAATCCACTTGGCTTTCTCCCTGTCTATGGACAATTTGTGGATTAGTGCAAAAAAGCAAGTAATTTGTATCTATGTTAAGTAAATGGACCTTGGGTCTAAATCAATCCCAAAAGCTAGCTCATGAGCTTAGGATTGTCCAAGATCCTATAAGGAGACAGCAAGTCATTCTCTCGACCAATGTCGGACATTAACATGTACCCCCCTCCCGGCCCACCCAGGCCTAGTGTCACAGGCCTATTTTCTGAGGTCGCGTGGGACAGCGAAGGAGGGCTTGCACAGCTCCTCGTAAGCTCAGTCCTAACACCAACAAGCACACAAAACGTGCAGCAGCAATCTGTCTAAACCGTCCACACAAAACAGCCAACAAGAAAGTAAATAAGGAAAGCAAGCTTTGGGAGGCAAGTGCCAATTTTCTTGATATTTTCTCTAAGTGTTCTACATACAAGTGAACCCTTCCAATATACTCTAAAAGCTGTAAAAACAAAGCTAAAAACGTTGAGGGACAAGTTCCCAAAAATAATGGACTACAAGAGTGTCTTTACAAGTCAAAGATTAGGTCGAACAAGGTGGAGTGTCCCTTAACTCAAGTCAGCCTTGTCCCCTCCCTTGGGGCCCGTTTTGGCTGAAAGTCAAGGTGATCCCATGCCCTTCAAGGGTCTCCAAGTCACTTCCGAAGGCTGGAAAATAATTGATACGCCGTCCGAGACCCGCTGAAGCGCAATGCGAATCTGTCTCGCCCGCGGAACTGCTGAAATTCAATGTAGCTCCTTGCGGGGCGGTACACTAGGCCTTGTTAACTGGAGTGTGGATAACACAACATGGGGGCCCAATATATGGTAAACCAAGATAGAGATATGTTTGTCCTTGCAATGAGAATCTCCCAAGGCAATACAACGAGACAACAACCCATTCTCTCAACCAAATGTGGATTTTATTTTGGTTTGAGTTATCAAAAGAACACTGTAATTCTAAAGAAATAATCCAGTAACACAAAATTATATACAGAAAAATGATGTATAACCTGCATCCAATCTCGCTTCATGCTAGCCAAAATGTGAAGAGCAGATCTAGAAATGTTTGGCTTCCTTCCCCCAAATAAACCTACATTATAAATTGATAGTCTTCACTTGAGAACTCCAGCAAGCTAACAACAACAACGACATACCTAGTGATATCCCACAAGTGAGGTCTGGGAGGGTAGAGTGTATGCAAACCTTACCTTTACCTCGTGGAGGTAGAGAGGCTATTGCCAAAGGAACCTCGGCTCAAGTACAGCAAATCATAGTAGGTATGCAAAGGAAAAACGACAGAAGGAAACATAACAACTAATTAAAGGAAACAACACCAAAATAGTGTGATAAACTAAATACAATAAACAAACAAATGGTGTTAGAAATCAAAAGCAATACATTATGAGGATAAGGATAAAACTATAACAGACAACACTTCACTACCTACTAACCTTCTACCCTAATCCGCAACCTCCACACCCTCCTATCAAATGTCATATCCTGGGTAAGTTGAAGTTGCATCATGTCCTGATTAATCACCTCTCCCCAATACTTTTTTGGCCTACCTCTACCCACTATATCCAACCTCTCGCACCTCCTCACTGGGGCATATGTGCGCCTCTTCAAATACCCAACAAATGGGGCATATGTCCTCATTTGTTTCTGCATATTCTTCACATAGAAGGCAGATAGAGCATAGGTGTATCCCCCTTCTTTGCAACCTGTCTTCTGTCAAGCAAGACATTTTAACCACTAACCATACAAAGCAGGCCAATCGTAAGGTATATTTGCCTTCCACAGTTGTCTCCTGGGCCATTGTGTCTGTGTATTGTTTTTGTTGTTCTTCAAATGGTATGCTGGCCTTACTGAAAAAAATTCATGTTCTGTCTCCCACCCAACATAGTTCTCCTGAGCCGTTGACACGCCATTAAAGTGATTGAGATTGTTAAAGTAGCCAGTGAATCTGTCCAAATCCAAGTCATTCAAATGTCTTCTGAAAGAGAGGTTCCATCCTTGGTTATTCCATACCTCACTTACTTTTGCCCTTGCTGATAGTTTTGTGTGTACACAATCTAGATACAGTTACTTTAAGGGGCCATTGCCCAGCCAATTGTCTTCCCAAAAATAGATTAACTGGATATTCTTTGCATATAAAAATGATGAGATTTCCATCCTGGTAAATAGTTCTTCTCCGGAGGGATTCGTTTCTTCAGAGAGAGGCCTGAGGCAAGATGATCCGTTATCACCTTTCCTTTTCTTCATTGCAGTGGAAGGACCGAGTCTGGTGCTAAAGAAAAAGGTTGGCTGAAAGGATTTAAAGGCTCTAGGGAGGGAGACAGTACAGAGACCACTCATCTTCTCTATGCAAATGATTCATTGGTTCTTTTGCGACACTTAAGCAAACCAACTAAAATATCTATGGCTTATTATAATTTTGAAGCAGTTTCGGGGATTCATGTTAATTGGAGAAAGAGTATGTTATTCCTAAGGCTGTCAATATCCAGGTCCTAGCAGCTATTCTGGGACGTAGTGTACTTAAAAGGTGTGGAAAGTGGTTAGCAATCTGGAAGAGTGAGACACAGTCCATGTCTCCATGAAAGCTTAAACATACCTTTTGATTTCTAACTAACTCCGTCATATATAAAGCATGAATTACCTGCTCAATCTCGAATGAGTTGTGTCGGCTATGTGAATTGTTTCTATCTATTTTATTCTATTGGGGATACACTCATATAAATACTAAATAATTTGCTCTTTAAAGGAAAATAAGATGTTTTATGGATCTCCCATCTATCCCTACATTGACATACAAATCCCTAGCAAACTGAAAGGAAAGGACTTCTGACAGACAACAGACGGAAGAGTAACAGCAATGATCAAGACTTGGTCCCAATTTGTTAGTATAGTCTATATAGATCCTTTACCATTGCAGTCTCTTCACAGTTCTATCCACATTGATCTGATAGATCATAAGTCTTCCTAGAAAATTTGCTCATCGTGATTTGAAGTCTACTTTTTCCCTTTTTAGTACCCTCAATCTCATAATCTCGCATTTGTGAACCAGTGCATATAGAGGTCTGTGTAAGATATAGCAAAACCTCTCAATCAACATTCTCCTCTGAGTGCTGCTTGCACCTCTATCAATGTGATCATATCTAATTTTGTCCAATCATGTTTAACATCACATGCATCACAACATCTATATTTGACCACACTCATCTTGTAGATATGTCTATTCTATAGCGTACTGATCTCAAACTAACAGTTAAGCATATTACTATTTACTCTGACCAAATCTGACATAAAAGCCATTAGTGTTCCTTATAGACCATACCAATTATGAAACCCACACATGTAAGAAACCTAGAAGTGAATACCTGAGTGGTTCTAATCTTTATTAGTACGGATTTGATTTGAGCCCTCCAAAGAGTAACCACTAATTTTGATTTGAACTAATGATGCTAAATCTGGCAAGACCACCACACAAAAAGGTAAAAGCTCTAGTCTACAAAAGGAGCTAACGATAAATGAGTCATCTAACCAAAAAGCAGGTTTACCAGACGGTGACATAAATAGAACCAGTTTGCCCACCAAAACGTTAACCTGTCTGTTTTTTTGAGACTCAACTGCTTTAAACTGCATTTCCCGCCCCCATGTATCAACTAGTGGTGTGTTTTCCATAACAGCGCACCTCAGGGCTCAGTGTACCAATCTAGAACCTTAGTGCTAACCTAAAACCATTTTGCTCTTCTATTTAAAAAAGAGATTAAAAGATGCTACATCGTCGGCTCACAGATGAGGCACAGAAAAAGATGCAACCAAGATCCATTTATGAGCATCCACAGAGAATTAACTGCCAGAACAATGGCAACAAATACCACGCTTGCAGAATAAAATTCTTACGAAACAAGATCCTTTAACTTCTCATCATGAAAATCCAAAAACGTAATCAAGAAACCAAAGGATAAATAAAAAATATGTATAAACCCTGCCACAAAGTTGATACCTGTGACAAGGTGATCAAGAAAGAAGAAAAAAGAAACATTAAAGTTCACCAGCAAATCATAAATACTTACGATCAGTGAATCGATGAATGAACAGGCTCGGATCCACAGGTTTTTGAACAATTGGGTGGTCTTCAAGGTGTAGAATCTTGCAAAGCTGTAAGAATACAGCTCCTAATACATACCTGCATTTAGTAAGAGAACAGGTTGAACAGGTTTCAATTATGATAATAAAGATAGTGATTGGGTAAATGTTTTTCCAACTGTCCAACTTTAGGTATAACCCTTCATGAATGACCTAAAGACAATAGGACTTGCTTAGAGTAGAATACTGTTCTAGATTAGTAACCAGGCAATGTACTAAGAAACCTCCATAATTAACAATATGTTAAGTTATTAATATGCAAACGGTCACCTAGATTCTTCCAATGAGGAAAGGAAACTTGTCGAAGTAGAGAGTTAAGAGGTACTGCAGCAGGGGAGAAACTGCCCTCAAATTCAAAAGCCAATCAGTCACGCTGAGGAATATTCTAGAGTACATTTGGAAGGGTAGTTTTTTTGAGGAAGATATTTGGAAGGGTTGTTTTTTGATGAAGATATTTGAAAGGGTTGTTTTTAGATGAAGATATTTGGAAGGGTTATAAAGCATATACCCTTTTCATGAAGATTTTTGGAAGGGTTGTAAATCATATACCCTTTTCATGAAAATTTTTGGAAGGGTTGTAAAGCATATAATCCAGCAACTTTCTCAAAAGTCAATTCCTTTTCTGTCTTAAATTTCCTGCCCACTAAAAAAGAAGATCTCCTTTATCTTTCACAAATCCAACACTGGGTACAACTTCACATAAGGCTGCTTTCATAGCTAGCTAAACATGAAGCAAGATTTCTGTAATTTACTCTAACCGCACAAGATTCACACATGAGATCTAGTTCACAATATAACTACAAGAAGGAGCTAAGGGGTAAATACTAAACAGAATATCATAATACTGAATAGGATAATAAAAATTCATGTCCTAAAGGGAAACCATTAAGTTCTTGCTCGAGATTACTGATCCAAAGTGTTACATCAAAACAAAAATGAAGCTTACGTACACATTTATCCTCAAGTACTCAGAAAAGTCAATGAGTAGGAATGGCTTTTTGTTCTCCCTGCAAGAAAAATAAACATAAAGAAACCCCAATTGGTAACTAGTAAAGTAGCTTGAACCAAGGAAATACATTAGAAGATTAATCAAAACGATAACTTTTCTTGTTACTCTTTCTACTTAAGTACTAAAGAAAACTGTGTTGGTTTGGTATCCTCCATGCTACAGAATACAGTTGATAGATTCATCCACAATTAACCAGGTCAAGTTTATAATGTTTAAGTTCTTTCACTTAGCCACCATATTAATTAGTTCCACTATCAGCATAGAATTCAGGTCAACATTTAAAGCATGTTTTTTCTTGGATACTTACACTCAATGAATAATCGTATGCAGACAACATATAACTCACAAGTAGCGGGATCAAACCTACACGTTTTAATTAATTGAGAGTTAAATATGCTTAGTCATATAGCACAAGGACCAAAACGAGAACTTGTCAATATTTGAAGGACCAAAAGAGCAAATTTCCCTAAAATCAAATAACTGATTATACTTATAGAACTGCTAAAACCACTCACTCTAAAATCAAACCACTATAACCGAAATATGGGATTCTCATAAGCAGGTGGGTTGTTCCTGTGTTTTACAAAATCAATGTTCTCTTTTTGTTTCAACCACTGATGCACGGACGACATGATTCACGTCAACCTGCCTACATGTCAAGCTTCATTACTAGTTATCCCACTTCTTTTTTCCCTTAGGGAACAAATAATATTTTGAAAAAGAATATCATAAAACACAATCTCTCACCTACATGCAATGTAAAGACAAGCAGCTTGAACTTGCTCTTTCCTACGCCCCCTTGTGAAACTCTTTTCAACTGCTATCTGAAAGGAACAGATTCAGAAATAGAATGATATATCCTACTAGTAGAGGTATGATCCAAGCATAATGAATCATACCGTATAGAAGGACAAAGCTGGACGAGCTATTGAATCACCACCATCAATTCCTAGTCCATAAAGCATACCCTCTATACCCTCATATGCTGCAGGAAGGGGAAGACAAAAAAAATACATCAGCCAGAACTTCATACTTAAAAATCATATTGACACCATACTTGATCTTCTCTTTGGTGTCAATATGATTTTTTATTTTTTTAAATTTCAAAAAAAAAAAATCATATTGACACCAAAGAGAAAATTAATGTATTGTCAAGCCCAATATGTGCTACATAGCTTGTGCACCTCTAAGTGTAGTGTTACAACATCATATTAACCAGATTAATCGACAATATGATAGGCCTAGTCAGTGTTTTGCTATAATAGCTGCACAAACTAGCACTCTAAGTGCAGTGTTGCACTTGGCCCATCAACAAAACCTCTTATGTTGACATATCAGGAGAGAGTTGTGACCAATCAACAAGAACACAACATTCATTGTTGAGCTATACAATTAGTTGATTTTGACACAATTAGACAGTTCCTTAACTGGAAGACTTTCAAAAATAGTTCCACGTGAATGCCTATAATGACAATGAGCAGCACATCACCAATCTTACAGGAAACTAGAATTCAAGTCTCACATTAACACAAAAATACTAACTAAACTATGAATGTAACGTTTATGATGTTAATAATACAGACCAAATCTGATGCAAAGGAAATGCAACTGTACTATAGAAAGTCATACAACTTCCATTGAAAATCAAGAACTAGATCAGCAAAAATTGTCTAATTTCCCTAATAGAATCAATCAATCATTCAGCAGAAAAGGAAAATTTTAGAAGTCATACGAATAGGTACAGTAAGCATAACACATTGTGAGGAAACAACAATCAGTGATATATAGGATACCTTCTTTTAGTGTTCTTTCACGTGAAACTGAATAATTACTTTGGATAGTGCTCACCCTGCTTCCTGACAATTGGCTCTATAAATGATTTAAGTTAGTCTTGATAGAATACAAATCGAAAAAACATAGTGTACAAATAACCATACATATAGCCTGTTCAACAATACTGTTTTGAAGAAATAGTAAAGGTAAGGAACTACCCATAAAATTTATCCAGTTTTATTTCTCAAAAGAACTTACCCAATTTTAAATTATTTTGAGCGCAACCCATAAAAATCTGAGCTAGTCAACGGGTCCTTTTTTTTTGGACTCATTTTGACACCCCTAGTTTTCACTCATTTCATAACATTCACAGACAACTACAGCCACATACTAATAAAGAAAGGGGTTATCAGCAGTCACATGCTTATAAAGAAAAAGGTTGTCAGCAGTCAGATGTCCTCAGTCTTCCTCATGAAATGTCCTCTATTTTCTAAACAGTGCTCACATTGCCCCTTGAAAACTCTATTTTAACAATTAATAACAATGTTTAAGAGAGATTAATCACACCATCAAAGCTATCTAGGATTGAATCTTAGGGAAGGAAAACAAACTGTCTAAAACATAGCAACCCATATGCATCAAGAAGGAGAAGAAAGAAAGAACTAACCTGTCCAGAAGCATTCTTGACGAAAGTGGGCTCAATAGAAAAATTATCTTCTTCAAGTACTTTTCCACAGAAGGAACAACATCTATAATGTAATGGAATGAAGCATCTTAGAATGAAACATATATACATAAATGAAGCATCTTAGAATAAATAAACCATATACATAAAATAAAATGAAGGAGAGGAGTATTATAATGAAGAAGAATTCTAGGTGATGTAGCTTACATTTTACCCTCCACATCTTTAGTCGGCTTGTCCTGTGCACAATTAACACACCACACCATGCTCAAAGTAACCTGAATCAACTCAGACAATACACCATCTTGTGAAAAATTGTTGAAAGTCGTCTTAAAGTTTCAAACTATAATTGTCAATACCCAAATTAGGTCTGTGACCGGCTCGAAGGGGAAAGAATCCCAAAGCAAGCCTTAACATAAGAAAATCGGGTAGAGTTTCTTTTGTTTTTGGGCCTATCCAATTTCTCCCTGTCATAGAAATCAACAATACAGCTAATAACATCTCTAACTCATGACCCAAAATCCATCAACAATTCAATCGCCACACAATTATACCAATTCTTCTCCCATTACGAATAGAAGTTTAAAACTAGTCATTTGACTACAATACGAAGGAATAATCATGACTCTAACAAAGGACTGACAAATGGAGCGACTCTAAGAGTTTTAAAAAAAAATAAAAAATAGCAATTTGATAAATCTCTTGCCACGCGAAGCAATGCGGGGTTCACCAGATGCTACCAAATCGCTCTCTAGTTAATGAAATCCTCATCAATACCACTTGATTTCTCCGTAAAAACATTTAGCGAGGAGTGAGACGCTAGCTCAGTGAGTAATAACACTTAACCACAACCATTTTAATGAGGGACAAGTCACAAAACATGCTAGTATGATAGTCAAAATGATGTAATCAATGCCCTTTCAGAAACGGTAATAATATTCAATCTTATTTGTCTTATGTAAGCAAAATCAATGTGAACTTTTAGGAATAAACTCAGAAAAACACTTTCATATCAAATCTTATATTTGGGAGGTTTCCAAGGATGAATCATGTAATCAGTGTGGCCTTCTTCTTCAAGAAGTAACCAATAACAGTGAACTCCTCATAAAGGAGTTAAATATTCATATCGGTAGATCCCTACTCGAGGGATATCGGTAACAGTACACTAGTTCTACCTTCCCACTAGCAAGGGCTTTATCGGTAATCTGTAACTAAAAGGTTCACCCGGTCTAACGAACCCGCCGTTAGCTACGGGATCCATCAAGGTCTACCCTCGTTTATAATTTTCTTTGTAAATAGTAGAAACATTTCAAAATGTTAAAAGACATTTAAGTTCTTATCAAACCATAGTATATAAATTTTTTATCAAAAACATATGTCAAAGTACTATTTCTCAAGTAAATGTTAAACTCTTTTGATAACGGTAATCACATCTCAAGTATCAATAAATGTGTCTTCTAAAAATGAGTTCATCTTCAAATAACTATTTCGGTATCATATCAATTAAAAGACTTGTCCCATATGCAAGTTCAAAACATTTCGGTAAATCACTCCCTTTGTAAGCCATGTATAAATCATGAAAGTTATAAACACAAATTGTGGTAAGATTACTAGTCACAGTACTCGTGTTGAAATACCTAACTTTGTCACCTCTAGCAACCTGTATGCCCTCCCTTCAATCAATCTATAATCAGATCATATCGATCTCGTGTTGAAATCTCGTTTAAGCTAATTCATAATAAATTTAGAATACCCAACCCATGGGATGTCATGGTTGATTCTCACTTCGTCCAACTATATTTACTCATACTTTGAGTAATTCAATTAGCCCATTATATTACCAACTTACCAGATCCTTATTCCATTCAAAGTTCTTTCCAAAATTATTCAAATTTGTGCTTTAAACAACCAAAATTGTCTTGCTGCCCAATCTCTTTTCTTTGTTGTATGTCGAAATACAACAATTTACATTCCAATCATTAAATGCCCTCCCCCGTTCGGGAAAATTTAACAATTTTTTCTATTTCTTAAATTCATGTTTGATAACTCTCAACCCAATTGTATAGCCATAGAATATACAAATCAAATCTATAAACTAAGTTTAGGAACTTACCTTTCTCTTCTGCTTCTCTCTTTACTTATGAATCAAAGTCTTGATTTTTTTTCCTTTCTTCGTTCATTCACTGGAGAACAAGAAGAGTTCTTTTTTTTTTTGTTCTTTTTAGTTACTGCTGCGTAAATGGGAGGAGGAAGGCTGAACAGGTTCAGCAGTCAAGAAGCCCTCTTTTTTGCACGTGAGAGGGGGCTAAAGCCCACTCCCCCTCCTTTTTTTTTAACTAAAGCTAATGACTAAATTGCCCTAATTCAATACTTGGGTTTAATCATAGGGTATTACAATAATCGTCAGCTTTATGCATATTCAGCAAGAAATTCATGCAGTGATGCAGAATGATATTTCATATAAAAATGTGAATTTATTAAATGGACGTGAAAGTGGGTGTGAATTCTTTATTTGTAATAATCAGTTACATGCTAGGATTTAACAATCCTAACTCATATGATTTAAACCCCCTAACTCGAGCACTTTTGGTTTACTTGAATCAGAGTCAAAAGTGTATAAAGCACCTGACACATCTAAGTGCCATTAGAGAGTGTAGTAAACATGGATATTTGTCAACATCCAGTTGACTTAAAAGAACAAGATCAACAACAAAATGTCAATCCAGATAATTGTCAATTCATCCACTGCAAACTCCATAAACATCTAACGAGGTACCAAAATATCCAAGGTTTAGAATTATTAAGAACCTTTCATACCGCGTTTAATTAACTCAAGAGTCCAGATCAAGATGACCACTCAATGGAACCTCTATAACATAAAGTATATCCTGGAAGGAGGAGAAAATTGGGTATTCCTCAAAGTTTCAGTATTCTTTTGCTCCTTGTTTCGGGTGCAAGCTAATTGTGTGTGGGGGGTGGGTGGGGGGAGAAAACTCTCAGGATAAGAATAAAAAACTTAAATTAATACATGATCACTGATAAGATTTCCGAGGAACAAATTATTAGTTCATCCACTACAAATTCCATAAGCACCCAAAGAAGCATCAACAAAAAAGATTACATTTTTTACAAGTATCTTAATAAACAAAGACTTCCGAGCAATATATCTACCCAATTAAACTTGAGTTACTTAAAGTGTATCTCAAATATATAAAAGAAATTGTGGGTATTCCTAAAGTTCAAGTCTTTTTGCTCCCAGTTTCGTGTACGTGTGCAAGCTAATTGTAGGGGAAAGAAAGAAAGAAAAAGAAAATTCTCTGGATTACAATTGAAAAATCAAAACACATAATGACTTAAAAGATATCCAGGAAGCTAATATTAGTTCATCCACTACAAATTCGATAAGCATATCAACAAAAAAAAGGTTAAATTACAGGTCAAAAGTACCTTGATAAACAGATACTTACTTCAGAGCAAGATGTATACCCAATCAAACTTTTGGATAGTGTATGGAAAAAGGAATTGTGGGTATTCCTCAAGTTCCTGTCTTTTATTCACCCCTCTTCAGGGTATTAATCTGCGGCAAATTCTGACCACTTTCCCCAATTACTCCGTTTTTTTGGGGGAAACGATTCAAATAACTGTCTCTAAAGCCGCTAAGCTCGACGGCTCCGACTGCCCAGTTTAGAATGGAGAAGGGATTGTACTTAGTGGGGGTCGGGTCGGGTCGGGTCGGGTATTTTCTTGCTAGTGCTGGTAAGGGTTAGAGGGCAAACTACCAAGGTTGCAAAGCAGTAAGCACGGTAAGAAGAGAAGAAGCATAGGGGATGCAAAATATTTAAATTTATAACATAAACTAGTAAAATTATCAGCGCTTTTGCGCGGGAATTAAATATTACGAAATTTATAAAATAATATTTAAAATCTATCCGTCATTAAAACCAAAATAGTATATTGTCTTACATACAAGATTACGTAGTAACAAACATTAATAATGTAAAGGAAAATGAAAATTATTAGTATATCTTATCATTTATCATTAATAATATAAGCATAAATTAATGACTGTAAAAATACATACCAGGATCTGTGACATAAGTAATGGTGTCAGTGAGTCACTCAATAGGAGCAAAGTACACAAATATTTAATTGTGAAGAAGAAGAAGAGTAAGTTCTGAATCTTCGTTGTTTTAAAATGAGAGAAAATTCCTCTATTTATAGACAACAAAGAGTAGTGTGAACAAATATTTATTGTGCCTTATTGAAAAGGTTATAACTATTTGGAAAAGTTGCAACTCTTCGGAAAGGTCACAACTTTTCATAAAAGTCGCAACTCTTCATTAATGCCGCAACTGTTCATAAAAGTCGCAACTTTTCATAAATGTCACAATTTTTCATGAAATGGGAAGGTTAGTTTTGGAAATAAATAAATTAAAAGTGAATTCTGATTTGTGGCGGCGCCACGTAGGCGGGCGTAGGATTCTCTTTATATATATAATATATGATTTTATTGAAAATTATTAAATTGATTTTAATATGATATAATAGTACTTTTTAATTTTTATCACAAAGAAATATGATGGGGTGAATGAACTCATGGACTCTAAATTAGAATAGGAGATATTTCCGTTAAGAAATCCTTCTTTAAATAATAATGAACGGAACCTTACACTATATTAATTTAAATTAATTGTCTAATTAGATTACTTAATATTTAATCATAAAGAAAAACTCTTTTTCATCCAAATTTTCCTATTTGAACCTCCACATTATTCATACTTGAATCAATTGTTGCAAAAATATCTTAATTTTCTCGATTTAAAAGTAGATATCTCTAGTTACTTCTCTACTTCGTATAGGTAAAACTATAATAAAATTAACAAAATTCCTTTTTCAACTTTATTTGAAAAGTCAACCGATCTATCAATCAATATTTCTTACTATATTTAATTTTTGACATTTATAAATTCTAATAAAAATACCATCAAGAATTCAAAAGAATAAAAAAAAAAGTTTTGATCAATCAATAAAACTTATAAATGTGAAATCGAAGAAGATGAAAAATAAGAGTGAAGAAGATTGAAATTGCGGCGTTTTTCTTGATGAAACCTAAGACTCGAGAAGTAAACTTTTTTCCAAACTAGTCTTTTAGCAAAAATGAAGGTTACATCATCAATATAAATAAAATTATCTTTACTTGTTTTGATTCAAGTAGAGAACACTCTTATTAGCCCAAAATTCTAACTATATGGTAAAAGTTAAAAGGGAAAAATATGCAAAATGTCAGTCCATACCATCTTTTTAGTCCAATATAAAATGGCTATTCGGCCCTAATTTTTTCAAATAAAAGTTAAAGAAAATGATTGTCGTGTCTTCTTCGTTTTCTTTTTCTTCTCCAGCAACTTCCCTCTTCTTCAGCATCCTACTTTTTTGCTACTGCTTCATCCTTTTTCTTAATTTTCTTCTTCTTTATAATTTGATGTACTACAAACAATAATCGTTTTAAGCGAATTATATATTAAAAGACTCTAATTATTGAGAGAATTTCATTTCTAAATTTTGAATTGTTTAAAGGTGATTTTGAGTTGTTTGAGATTGAATAGGTAGTGTATACTTCATGTATAGTTAAGTTATATTTAGCTTTTTGAGTGTATCATAACTCACGTATAAGTAAGCTATATTGTATAATCGGTATATAATTTATATGTAAATAAAACATTATTATATTTGTTGTAAACTAATTAATTTATTATAAACATTTGAAACTACTCCATTTCTTTTTAATTATAACGATTATTTAATTATTGTAACAGAGTAACAAAATGAAGCAAGTAGCAACGTAGTCGCATTAATTAGAGCAGGGCAAAGTAATCTGAAATACACAAAATGTTAGTATTTACTACTACTACTGCTTCTTATATATGTATGGAATGTAGGTAAGTTTTCTTTAGCACTCTCAGTCTAATGTGCGTAATATCAAAATCTTTTTTACTCATTGGACGAATAAATTTCAAAAAATATCTTTCTTTAATTTAAAGTTGCGTTCAATCTATCATCACATTTTGAAAATTTAAAGGATGCATGTAGTTAATTTGACAGAGATATAGAATATTTACAGAACATTAGAACTATCATTTTCACTCCTTTTTTTGTTTCTTGTGAAACGATTAGAGAAGTAATTTGGGACAAATTGTACTGTGTTAAGAAAATCAGTGTCCTCACTAAACATTTATGTACTAGTTAGGCATGGTACATGGCACGGAATTGAAAACTTTGGTACAATAACCACCACTACAGCACGAGAAGTTTAAGTCAAACCAATGAAGTCATTTCAACTACAACATGATTAAGATAAAGAGATTTGGCTCTTCCAAACGAACAGGGCAAACACTAAGTGATGATCAAAGTTCCATAATGACGAAAGAGTAAATCAGAAAATAATAGACATCACAAAAACACTTGCACAGCAAGGAAACATGAAATCCATTAAACTTCAACTTGATAAGATCTGGGACAAGTCACACTGGGAATATTGTTCCAATGCTTAGGCTAAATCAAAATTTTCAAAAACAGTAGACAATACAACTCTTTAAATGCAAAACCAAGATATCAAACAGTGAAACTATATCAATTTCAACTTTAAATTAGCTAGCAGCTAAATGACTAGCTCTCAGTCTGCTCCCTAAGCCTTCGGATAGTGCTCCTTACGGTAACAGCGCTAGCAGTGCTGGAAAAAAGAGGAAAAAAGAATTTAGTACTTCAAGCACAGAACAAGAAAGAGAACAGCAAGAGCTCGGATGATAATTACTTCAATGTGTAAGCACCGCCAGCTTTCACTTTGCCACAGTCCTTGCAACCCCAAATACCAACAGCTTTCCTCTTGACGGCATACTACAAGATAAGAACATAATGACATTACTATCAATATAATAATGAATCCATGCTCTATAACAAACTATCATACAGGAGAATTGTACCTTTCCGCAGAACTCACAGAAGTACTTGCTGTGCTGACTGACCTCCATCTTCTTGATCTGCTTCCTCAAACTGGCACCATAACGGGTACCTATATATGTTGGGAGAAAGAGGAGGTTATTCAAGGACTTCATTAAAAAAAGAAAATGAAACTTCTTAGAGGATACCACCAGTAGATAGTAGTCCCAAATGCAGGTATAAATGAAATCATGACCAAAAATAAAGTAATGGAGACAGAATCCACATAAATGACTAGTATAATTGTTGTTATTGCAGATAACAAGAGTCTTGTTTATTAGAAAAATCATTGTGATAAACTATAAGCTGCAAATCCAAATCTCATTGTTTTTCTTCACATGCAATCTTCTAGAATAAGCTACTTCTTGTTCACCATTAAAATACAAAAGTAACACAACAGCATCTTAGCATTTAAGGTACACACCGTATTTCCCGACAATACCAGCCTTCTTGGTTCTCTTGGTCTGCATAAATAAAAGAGTTGCATTTAACAAGCATGTCAAGATAAAATGAGGATAGAAATAGGAGAGAAATATCTCAGTCGAACAAGAAATTATAAGAGATCAAATCATTGAATAATCAGTTACATCAAAAGCCATGCATTGCAATTACACAACCATAAACTTTATTCCATCCAGGCAACCACAGAGTAAGATTAAGGAAAGAAGAGGCTCTACCGCAAAGAGACGCAAGATGTTTCTGCCTATACATATGTGGCAATCATATATAGATTTAAGTTGAAAATATTTAATATTAATAATTCATATAGCTAACGATGCTGGCGAAATTACAAGAGTAATGTTCCCCATGGAAAATCAGAAGAACATCAAACAGAACAGAAGAAGAGGCCCATATAATCATCAGCTTAAAGACTCCACCTTGGCTACCCCGAGCACTGGACTTTTACTGGTCTATACACACGACAACAATCAACCATATCCCAAGAACGCCACTTTTTCAACTTGAAGAACCAACAAAAACTAATTAACTAAACATTTCACCTAATTGAGGATTAATCCAACACTTAAACCAGAAAAAGAAATCCATCAAAACAATACAAGATGCGTAAATCCGCATAACTGTATATTGTTGAAATTGCTAATTACTGAAGGTCTTAAACAGTAATGGTTGTTTGAATTTAAGAGTAGAGATTACCATTTTGGCGAGCTACGGAAGAACCTTTGACACCTGCTGGAAGAGAAAGACGCCGCGGCTGCTGCAACAAAACCCTAGATTGCAAAGAATTAGTCGTTTTTGTTGGTGCTTTTATATGGGTGGCCCGATTCTAGGTGGATCCTAACATGGGTTTTGCCCTAAAATCCAGTAAGGGATACAGGCCCATTTAGCCCTTTTTTCTAGTCTAATACTCATATAATAGCATTTGGGAATGAAAATTTTGTAATGAGATGTAACATAATTCAAATTCATAACTTAGTTTTCAATAAAGTGAATTAAAATCGTATGAAATCGAGTATAATTTAATTTAGTCATCAAGATTAAGAAAATATTAAATTATTGTCATATTTTGTTTTTTAAAGCTTATTTTAATTTTCAGATTTGTGTTAAATTGAAAATAAACGTAAATATGTAACATGAGTATGTGATAGGGGTGTGCAAAAATCGAACTAATCGATCAATCAAATCAAAAAAGTGTAATTGGTTTACTGTTATTGGGTTATTGGGCTAACAATTTTTTAATCATTTTATTTTTTTTAAAAAAAAAAAACGAGTTATCGATTTGGTTTTGGCTTTTTAATATTAGGTAAACCAATAGGCGATAACTCATTAAGAGCGTAGTAATTTAAACCTTTATTTGTACATAAATATTAAGACTTTGTTTGGATCATTGTTACCCATTGTATTGTATTGTATAGTTACTATACCTACAATGTTTGTTTTGATTGTTACTTAAAATGTATTGTATTGTTAAATTTCGTTGTTACGTAACAATGAAAAACCCATTTTATGGAACAACCAATTTGGTGTGTTTCCATTGTTACTTAATATTTTTTTCCAATTATATCTTTACACAATATTTCATAATATTATTTTACCCTTTACCTTATATTATTTAATTTTAGTCAAACCTCCCACCCTAGAATAATTAAGGATATTTTAGTAAATTTATAAATTACAATACAATACGATATAGTCAAACCAAACAATAAAAATATTATTAAACAACAACAAACAATACAGTCTAGCCAAACATTGTATCTACCATACAATACAATACATTATGAAACAATGGATAACAATGATCCAAACAGAGTGTAAATATTAATCTCAGTACCTTAATAGTTATTGCATTTGGTCTCTAGCCTTCAATTTACACTACATATTAACTTTGAGTTCACAACTTCATATTTTACATATTTTACAAAACATCAATACCTAAAGTAAGAACTTTATCTCTCTCATATTCTCTTTGTGTAACTTGTATAGTTTTTTTTTTATGTTAGTTATTATTATTTTTATTCTATGATCATTTTAAAAGTTACGTTAGTGTTTTGTCGCGTCAAATTGTTGGAGAAGTCCTGTATTTATTTTATAACCATTTTCTGATTGGTTAAACCACAAATATAACCATTAAGGACCAAAATTGATAAATAAAAAATCAATAAAAAAAAATATCTTGTTGGTTTGGATATTGGTTTAGCATATTTAAAATCGAAAATCGATAAATTGAAACAATAATACATTAAATCGAACCAAAGCACACCCCAGTACGTGATATATTAAGCTAACGTTTGGTTATAAATTTTTGAAAATTTATTTTTAAATATATGTTTGGCCATGAAATTGATCGAGGAAAGGGGATTGAGACTTTTACTCACAAAAAAAATTAAAACAAGTTAATGTCAAACATAAATTTCAAATCACAAAAATCACAGCTTTAAAAACTCAAATTTTCATAATTTATAATCAAACGGAAGCTAAGTCATCACATCGACGTTTAGCGCATACGCGGACGAAACACTGCACAATTGATGGAAACTTCGAAGAATAAAAATTGAAATAAGCTTTTACAGTACTAATACCAAATTGCGTTAGCCATTGTCATTTTATTTTGCCCTTAGATTCTTTCTTCCAAATAATAAAAAGTCAAAACCTTTTTGTATACATTACAAATTTTATACTCTAATTTTAACATATCATTCCTCCATCTTCATATTCTTGATTCTCCCATTTTTTCTCCCTTTAACCTAAACCCCATTCTCCATATTCCTCAATTCCAAAAAATTCTTTGTATCCTTAACAAAAATCCTCAATTTTCTTGAGCACAGATCAGCCATGATGATGCTGGTAAACTGTTCCAATTGTCATACCCCATTACAGCTACCATCAGGTGCAAGATCCATTCGTTGTGCGATTTGTCAGGCAGTAACACAGTTGGCTGACCCGCGTGCTGTTCCTCCACCACCACATAATCAATACCAGCACCCACCACCGTCTTCCTCTGCCGCCGCCGCACCTCCGTCCCCTTACAACCACGCACCTCCTGGCCCACCACCTAATGCTCATGGAAGAAAGAAAGCTGTGATTGTTGGTGTATCGTATAAGTATTCTAGGCATGAGCTGAAAGGATGCCTTAATGATGCTAAATGCATGAAATATCTCTTGATCAACAAGTTTCATTTTCCAGAGGCGTCTATTCTTATGCTCACTGGTAAAAAAAATTGAATCTTTGTGCTTTTTAAGCTGTTTTGACAATTATATGAATTGCATAAATTAGGATGATTTGTTTAATTCTGTTGCTTTGGAATTGTTCTTTTGGAGATCTCATTGACCTCACTCAACTAGTTTAGGATTGAGATATAGTTGATTGATATGACCTTTTGAAAATGTAATGAAAGGAAAAACTTTATTCCTAGGGTAGTAAGTGAAAACCTTGATTGAGATTGCAGAAGTTGTTTATTTTCTCTTTTGAGCAAATCAATACACAACTTTGTTCCCGGATATACATGTGGTGTCCAAACCATGTCAAAGAAGGAAATTGCCTTTCAAAATAGTCCCTTTTAAGTGAACGATCATCAATAACGTTTCAGAGGATCAAGGGATAGGCTAGTGTGGTTAGGGCCTCAACTTCTAACAATGAGGGGATTAGAGTCACCAAAGGAGCAACTGAGAAAAAAATGACTTTCAGGCTCCTATGTAGGGGGCTAGGGGTAGGGCTATAAGTGCTAATTATATTTATGAAGAAAAAAGGACAACATACTCCACATGATCAGATGATGGTACATCTAACATTATTGATGTTAGCGGCCCTGGAGTCATTTTGATAGTTTTTTCTTATTTGGTTAGTTTTGCAACCTATAGTCTTTTGAGTTTTGATTGCCACCATCAATTTTCAAAGGAACATTACATTTTCCTTTGTACCTAACAAATTTGCAAGGATGAATAACTATGATTGTATGTCTACACTCTTCTATTGTTTGAAACAACTAGTTATCATAATTAAACCTTTTTACATTGACAATAATCTCAGAAGCGTGGGTGCTTGAATTTTGTCAACTTTGGGTAATTTGCTTTAGAGATGTGTTTTATAATTTCAACTCTCTTGTCAAAATGCATGTGCAGAAGAGGAAACCGATCCATATAGAACTCCGACTAAACAGAACATGCGCATGGCATTATATTGGCTTGTACAGGGATGCCAACCGGGAGACTCATTACTCTTTCATTATTCTGGTCATGGCTCAAGACAAAGGAATTACAATGGAGATGAAGTGGATGGATATGATGAAACCTTATGTCCCCTTGATTTTGAAACTCAAGGTATGATTGTTGATGATGAAATCAATGCAACAATTGTCAGGCCTCTTCCTCAAGGAGTAAAACTTCATGCGATAATAGATGCTTGTCACAGCGGAACTGTTTTAGACCTTCCATTCCTTTGTAGAATGAGCAGGTATGCAATTATCCTTAGTAATATATGATATTTTTCTTTGTTAGATATTGTTATCTATTGGTTGAAGCATTTAGGGATAGTTGCATATACAAGAGGTTGGATTTCATTGAATATGTTTAATGAGTATTCATTTTTTATACACCTAAGAGCTTCCTATTTTATTTTTTTAAGGTAATTAACGAGTTTATTAATCACCTGTGAAAGCATTACAAAATAGCTGTCCAACTCAGCCAACTTAGTCTATCCAGAAACCACATTACACCTCTAACTCAAAGCCTAACAACATCACCTAGTTACAATAACCACGTTTGTATGAGCGACCTAACTTTTGGGGGTAGCTCTAACATTGCAAATATAAGCTACTCTTCTTACTATCTGATCAGGCTCCATAGCTTTCCGTTCAAACACCTTGTGATTTCTTTCATTCCAAAGTGCATAGATTGCCTCAGCATAAACCATTTTAAAGTCTTGTGCCTGCGTAGATTTCCCTTTCGAATTCTTGATCACCCACTGGAGATGCCCATCCCAATTAGTATTCTGAGGACTCTGTCTTTGCATCCAAAGTAGCATCTTTGTCCAAACATGCATAGTAATTTCACACTGCACAAACAAATGATCCTGCGTCTCTTCTTTCTGATTGAATAACACACATGTGGGGTTGATCTCCATTCCCCATTTCTGGAGTCTATCTTTGGTTAGCAACTTAGCATGGTTGAACCCACATTATAAATACAGCTTTGGGTCTTGCAGCATTACTTAACATAGTAGCCTTCCAAGGAACTCTAGCTCTGTCTCCCAGCAGCTCTAAGTATTTGTGTCTCAGAATTCTCTGGCCAGAGATATTAGACCCACTATCCAGTGCCCATAACTTCCTAGCCTCCATAATTTCCTTATCATCCAACATGCTTGTTGTGGTATCACCATAGTGGAAGGGTTCTGAGTCTTGAAATAGTAAGCATGGATCCATCTTATCCAAAAGCTATCTTGTTTATGTGTAAGGTCCCAATAAAGTTTAGCAATGGCTGCTTTGTTCCACAAAAGCAGATTAATGATGTTAAACCCACCCACAGTGTTAGGCGAGCAAACTGTATCCCAAGCAATCAAAGCCTTCTTGTTGATAGTATTAGTACCTGCTCGGACATAGCTTCTGCAATAAGCTTTAATTGTTTGGACTACCTTACTAGGCAAAGGGAACATCTGCAACCAATAAGATTGTATCCCAAAGAGCACTGTTTGAACCAATTGGACTCTACCAGCATATGAAAGTTTCTTTGCTGTCCAAGAAGTGATTCGACTGACTATCCTTTCAATAAGAGGTTGCCATTGCAGAAGTTTGAGTTTTTTGGTAGATAAGGGAATTCTTAAGTATTTGAAAGGCAAATCCCCACCTACAAACCCAAGATGTTGTAGAATCAGGTCTTGTTCATGGTGTGAGACACCACTAAAATAGACACAACTTTTGTTTAAATTTGCTTTCAATCCAGAAGCTGAAGAAAACTGCTCAAACACTCTATGCAATGCACTTACTGATTGGAGATCTCCTTTTGCAAACAAGAGTAAGTCATCTGCATAACAAAGATGTGTCAACTTCACCTTAGCAGACTTAGGATGATATCTATAACCCTTATCATGCTGTAATTCATGTAGGTCCCTACTAAGATATTCCATTGCAATCATGAAGAGATAAGGGGATAACGGGTCCCCTTGTCTCAACCCTCTAGCTGCAGCAAAAGGAGAGGTGTACTCCCCATTTATGCTAATAGTATAGCTCACCGTTTAAACACATTCCATGATCCAGCCAATCACTTTCGTAGGGAATCTCATATACTCCAATATCTGCCTCAAATTTCCCATTCAATGCGCGACCCAAGATCCATGATACGAAAACCAAAATCAGAATAACGAAGAAAAAGACATTCATAGGCCTTTTGGAGATCAATTTTTAGCATACATCTGGGAGAGATATGTTTTCTAGTATATGCTTGTACCAGCTCATGTGCTTGAATGACATAATCAACAATCTTTCTCCCAGGTATAAATCCAGCCTGTGCTTCACAAATAATGCTAGCTATAACCTTCTGCATCCTCCTGGCCAACACCTTAGAGATTACTTTGTAAAGCACTGTACTACACGCTATAGGCCTGAAATCCTTGACTGTAGTTGGAGTCGTCTCACTAATAGGTTTTTCTGACATTTGAGACATGATATGTTCCATGAATGACTCTTCAGTTCGAGAATGTATATAGTTTGACTAAACAACAAACTCTACAAATACAAATAAACTAGAACATGATATACAGTGCACAAGGTAACACCTTGAGAAAGTCATCAATGAAAATTCTGTATTTTTTCTTTCTTTTCAGCGATGTTCAACTTCTTATTCCTCTCTATCTTTGGTAAGGCTTATTTTTGTAACTTAATGGACATAGGAGTGGACAATATGTATGGGAAGACCATCGTCCCCGTTCTGGTGTCTGGAAAGGAACTAATGGTGGTGAAGTTTTCTCTTTTAGTGGTTGTGATGATGATCAAACTTCCGCTGATACATCTGTAAGTTTGATTAATCTTATCCCTCTTTTTCTGTACTGAATTTAACTTGGAACTATTAGTTTATCACTCTTTCTGTGTACTGGATTTAACTTAGAAGCTATTAGGAAACTAATGACTTTGATGTGCAGGCTCTTTCAAAAATAACTTCAACTGGTGCTATGACTTTCTGTTTCATTCAAGCTATTGAGCGCGGTCATGGAGCCACATATGGAAGTATATTGACCGCAATGCGAAATGCTATTCGACAAGCTGGTGGAAGTTCAGGGGGTGACTTTGGTGGCGGTGCTGTCACATCTCTCATCTCCATGCTTCTGACAGGTGGTAGTGTTGGCATGGGTGGAGGCTTTAGTCAGGTATCTTGGAACATATTATGTTAAATTATACTGAAGTGTATTTCTTTTATCAGCAGTCTCTTTTGATAAAGAAAAAAAATGCTTTTGAAAAAGCAGTGTTTACTGTTTAGATTCTGAATCCCATCTCTAATAAGTGGTTTAAATTTATACAATAAAGATTGATGCAATGTTTTAGGAAATATATAAGGTTAATGTTATTTTCTTAAAAATTCTCATCATCTATATAAAATGTTGAAAATAATTTCATACATTTTGAATTAAAAAATTGGCTTTGTACACATTTTTATTCTTAAAATTCTAATTATCTAGTGATTTCATTTTTACGAGCAAGTAGAATGTGACAATATCATATATTTGAATAATACAAATCTAGTTTGAACTGAAAAAGTTTCTTAGTTCACTTGGACGTTCAAGTTTTGGGGATGTGCAATTACTTTAGTGTTCTTAGACTTGATCCAACCTTGTTCTTTCTTTTCGGGTGATTATGGGAGTTTATTGCATAACCCTTGTGTATGTTACCCGCATTTTATTTTCTTTTTTGCATAGAGGAGAAGCGTCAACTCCATTTGCAGCTCGCAAAGCATAAATACACCAGCTATGCTCTAAAAGACCAAAGTTTTGTGTTTAGCAGCTTTATTCTTTTGAACTTATGACCAATATCAAACTTACGCGTACAGACGTGAAGTCATTATTTTACCTTAATTTTCCTTAGTTACAGAATGTAAGTGTAGTTGTTGACATTTGCCCTTTTATCTCTTTTCAGGAGCCCCAGTTAACAGCTTGCCAGCCATTCGATGTGTATGCGAAGCCATTTTCATTGTGAAACTCCTTCTATATTATCCTGGTGTGTTTGGATTTGGATTCTTTGTAAAGATAGAAATTTCATCGATTCCTATATTATCCTGCTTATGCATGAGAATGCGAATAGCTTCTGATGGAAAGCTTTATAATGTAACTATTGTCACTATAGCTGGCCCTTAACTGTTGCAATATCTACAGATTTACTGAATTTGTTCAATAATTTAGCTGTGAGATGCAACTCCTTGTACTTTGGTTCTTCACTTGAGAAGTTTGATGCTTACATTCCTCTTTTGCCTTTGTATAAAAGTAGAAGTGGAATCTTAATTTTTGAACTGAGATTTGAGAGTTATGTGTCAATTAAATGACACATTGATTGATATTTATAAATTATTCATGGTGGGAATAAATTGATTTCAACAAAATCTACCGATTATTTATATAAAACACTTTTTTTTTCTTAATATAATACTAGCAGAAGAGAAGTTTAGTTTTATTATTTTTCTGAACCTATATAAAGTAATGCTATAAGCACTAAAGAGCACAATTCTGTTGAAATAACTAAAAAGTATGGTTAAGGGTGTGTTTGATATGGAGGAATATATTTTTAAATTTTGTATGTTCGGTTGGTAAAAATAAATTGAAGTATAAAAAATAAATTTCATAAGTGACATTTTACGCTGATCGTCTCTTTTCCACCTCTTCTCACTCACCTCCACCTATATAAATGTTCTTTTGATCATATTTTTTTATTTAATTATCAAACACAAAAATTAAATAAGAAAATTGTTTATTTGCTAAACACATAAGCTTTATTAGTGTAGGAAGAATTTAAGAGAGTTCTAGTGGAAAACTTTTTGTTTTCTTTCTTGTCCTTTCTTTTTCCTTGGTTTTGTTAACAAACTACAAAAAGTGAAGAATAGTTTTTTCTTTACAAACGAAGTAGGCTTTTTGGCCATAGATTTCAAATGTTGTTTACTTCTTCTTTTTTTGAAAATTTATAAAATTGAAATTGAAGATGAAGTTACATTTAATTATATTATTTTTGCAAAAGAGAGAATAGAACGCTTTTCTCATGTTTGGAGCACTTATTCAACTTGGAGTTGAAAATGGAATAGCAAAACAGGTTTGGAATAGTTTTCTAAATTTGAAATCCAATAACTCCAAGTTAAATTGAAAATTTTATAATCAAACACTTGATTTTAAATAAAATAAAAAAATTGTTTCAAAAATAAATAAATAATTCTCACGGCCAAACAAGTAGATTTTCCTTCCCATTTACAAATCATGCAATGACTCTTATCTATTGTAAAATAATATGCAAGAATTAATTTGTGTATGCTATTGTATTATGTATAAATGTATTTAATACTCTCTACAAGAAAATGTTTTATGTAACAATAGTAATTGCGTGCGATTCAGGAGAAAGAACAGAAATTCATGAGTAGTTTAATTATTTCCTTTGGTGAATAACTGTTGATTTACGTTTATTGTTTGGTAAGGTTGGAAGGAAAGTAACTAATAATTGTATGTACATTTTTTATTTACTTAGTTGTTTGATACGTGAGATAAGATTAATAATCTCGAGATAAAATTTGAAATTAACTATATTTCATGTTTGGTTTGACATACTAACTAGCAACCACAAGGACCCGCTCCGCGAGGTTAGAATAGGCTCAACGTTAGTTTCCATTGAAATCATGTTAGAGAGTTCTTTTGCTTTTGTCCGATCTAGAGAGACGCTATAAGTTCTCTGTCACCGATTTCATCAGCTTTCAAAAATATTTTATTCTAGTACTGAAATGATGAACAACAATTCCCATAATAGAAAAAAAATGAAATAAGATAATCTCATAAAATATCTTAACTCATATAATATCATTGCTTAATAAATATTTTCAATTCCCTTGCTCTTTTTTTAACTCCTACCGAACAAAAGAAGTGACATGTATTTCTTAATTTTTACATTTCTCCCCAACCTAGCTAGTTTTGTTTTTTACATCCCTTGTTGACACCCAATTTTGGACCTCCACATATAGATTAATTTTCGAGCTTCTTTAATTTCAAACAATTTGGAATAATTAATTTTATTAAAATTCAAATATTTTTCAAGTTATTTTTTTAGGTAATTTTAGACATTTTATACCTTTTTAAATAATAAATATGCTTTTATATATAATTAGTATATTTTTATAAATATTCAAAAATCGCAGCAAAAAAGATTTTTACTTTTACATAAATATTTTGTTAATCAGTTTAGTTTAAATTATAGTTAATATTCTTGAATTAATTAGTTTGATTGAGTTAATTATTTTATTTTGTTAAGATTAGGAAGCTTGTTAATTAATCGAGAATAATTCATCGTATTTTAATTTTGGGTCGAATTTAACCAATTACACCAATTTGATTAAATATGCAATTCATGTGATTATCTTCTCAACTCAAATTGACCACACTTTGGTCCAAAATTGCTACCATCAAATCTTATTCCCTTAGCCCACCATATTTCCTCCTAACCGGCCCAAATCCCATTAGCAACCCACTAATTAAATTCCAAAAGACCCATCA
>JAJONZ010010075.1:0-70003 GCA_029582445.1 Solanum paucissectum | reverse complement strand
TTTCTCTCTCATATTGATAACTCAAAGTTTAAATCTTGCTCACTTGTTACTTAAACAAAAATTGGTTATTTGCTTACAACCCCCCCCCCCCTTTAATTACTTGTTTCGGAAATAGTTTGACTAAACGAATATAATTGTGAGTTAAGTTTAAGTCTGAACTCTATTCCTCGTGGGATCGATCCCAACCTACAAGTTGGGTTCTTTATTTGATGACGATCGCTTATTCTTTTCTAGGGAAGTGTAATTTGAGTGTATCAAGTTTTGGCGCCGCTGCTGGGTAATAAGGCTTTTAGATTAAGTTTAACTACATTATTGAACTTTAGTCAATTATTTCCTAATTTTACTCTTTCTTTTGTTATTATTTTCTGCAGGTTTCAACTCTTGTGTATGCCAGGTACACGGAGTCGAGGCGAACCATTGACCCTATACGATTCAGAGTTGAGCAAAATTTTAGAAAGATGAATAATCAAGGGGTCCAAGTCAATCCAATAGGAGAGAATCTAGGTGATGGAGTTAAATTGTAGCCTCCTGGGGTTGTTAATGTGCACACTCATGATCATGGTGGTAATATACTTGGAGATTCTTTGAGGGTACAGAATACGCCAGAACCGAGGTTGCGAGATAAATACAGGGTCAACTTCAACAGAGTTGAATCAGAAGGACCTACTGTTCTCCCTCTTCTACCTCCAGGGCATACATTTGTGGTAACTAGAAGTCTAATGCAGATGCTTACAACAAGGGGGTTGTTTTCTGGTATGGCTTCGGAAGATTCGCATGGGCACATGGCCAAGTTATGGAGTGTCTTCAGGAGTTGTGTGAGACTGCTGGAGTTTGATATGAACATCATAGGTTTGAGAGTCTTCCTTCTATCATTGACCGGTGATGCTGGAGTGTGGTTTTCTGAGATTCCATATAACTCAATTCATACATGGGACCAATTGCACAGGATGTTCATGGCAAAGTATATCCCGTTCTCTAAGAAGCTCAATCACAAGGACAAACTGAACAATTTTGTAGCACTACCTGGAGAGTATGTGACTAGTTTGTGGGATAGGTTCACTACATTCATAAGAAGTGTTTCAAATCACCGCATTGATGATGAGTCATTGAAATAGTACTTCTACAGAGGTCAGGATGACAATGGTAAGGTTGTGCTAGATACTATTGCCGGAGGATCATATGGTGAGTGCACTTTTTAGGAGATCGCTGAGAAACAGGAGAAGATTTCCCAAAATAATAAAGCATGGAGCACTAGAAAGTGAGAGACTAGAAGAAGCACATTTGCAGTTCAAGCTGCACCTAGTCAATCTATCGATGACCTTCATGAGGAGATGACTTAGATGAGGATAGAACTTGGGTTGGTGTTGAAGTATGTTAGCGGAGGTGACAAAAAGGTGAATGCGGTAAATTACTTAACTAGAACTCCACCACACTAGTTGAGGAATGTTACTATGAGGAGGATGTTTATTTGGTAAATGATCAGACAGGGGGTTTTCGAGCCAACGCTCAAGGTTCCAACTCGGATAGGAATGAAGAACCGTCCTGGTGAACCGTACAAAGGGTAGTGGAACTTGTTTTGAAAAATAAATTTTCCACTTCCTACAGATTTTATCTACAGCCCGTAAAAGCCTCTACGGTCCTAGATGGGACCCGTCAATTCGGACTTCAGTCAAAAAAATATTTTGTTCCTTTTCTAAATTGTGAGGTGTTGCGATATTTCCCCCTTGGGAATATTCATCCTTGAATGGGACTCCAGACAGCACAAGAAGGGTAGGGTAAGACATCTAACAACCAAATAAGAATACAGCTTCATCAACAACATATTATCTAGGAGGGAAATCAACTAGCTAAAAAATATTCAAGACATCATTTTATAAGGGATACATGCAAATCATACTCAATGCACATAATCATGAAGAAATCAATCAATTTACCTCATTTTCTCAAAATTCAAGTTTCCATATGTGTGTGCATGAGGAAACATGAGAACAACAAAGACACATGAAACCAAAAAGGATGAACAATGAGGAGCTAAATACCTCAAGCTAGAATAGGATGAGAGGGAGAGATGGGGACAATGAGACATCATATCGACCTCGACTTCCCAAGTAGCACCCTGAACCCTTTGATTCCTCCATAAGACCTTTACGGCTACAATGTCCTTATTCCTCAATTTTTTTAACCAGCCTCTCCAAAATCTTAACTGGGACTTCTTCTTCAGAAAGACTTTCCTTTATACAGAGATTATCCAATGGCACAATGAATGTTGGATCAGTAACATATTTCTTCAATAAAGAGACATGGAAAACTGTATGTACCGATGTTAAGTCATTAGGCAAATCAAGTTCATAAGCAACCTTATCAATACGCCTCAAAATATTTTATAGGCCCACAAAATAGGGACTAAGCTTCCCTTCTTCCCAAATCTCATCACACCCTTCATGGGTGAAATTTTAAAATAGACTCAATCATCTACATCAAATAGAAGATATCTTCCTCTAACATATACATTGGACTTTTTTCAACTTTGAGCCATTTTCAACAATTCTCTAATAAGCAAAACTTTCTACATAGCCTCGTGTACTTATATGAGACCTATTAAACCAATCCCACAAACTACAAACCAACATTCATGAGATCTACATCTTCTACTATAAAGAGCATCAAATGGATCTATACCAATGTTTGAATATGGTAGCTATTATTGAAAGCAAAAATCAAAGGCAAATGATCATCCCAATTACCCTTGAAGTCAATCACATAATCTCTCAACATATCTTTCAATGTGTGTATAGTACGATCTGCATGCCTATAAGTTCGAGGATGACAGGCCGTAGTAAGCTTAACACAAGTACAAAGACTTATTTGGAAAGACTTCCAAAATTGTGAAATGAATTGGCTACCATGATATGAGATAATGGATAGGGGCACTCCATGAAACCTAACCATTTCCCTCAAATACAACATAACATAGTCCTCCGCCGAATAAGTACCCTTGACGGGAATGAAATGATCCGATTTCTTTATATGAACTTCTATAACCCAAATCGAGTCATATATTCCACCTACTGCGGAGTAAACCAACAATAAAGTCCATATTTAAATCTTCCCATTCCCAATATGAATGCTAATATCATAGGAATAACCTCCTATCTTTTGATGCTCAATATTCACTTAGTGATAATTAGGGCACTTAGCCACAATTTTTGCAATATCCTTCATCATCCCATTTTACCAATATACTTCCTACAAGTCATTGTACATCTTGGTGGATCCTGGGTGAATGAAATATCAAAGAACTATTGGCTTATGGTCTGATTGTCTCTCTCAAATAATCCACATTAGGAACACACAACTGACCTAAATATCGAAGCACACCATCTCCCCTAAAGGAGAAAGTCTCAATACTTTTTAAGTACCACTTCTTTCTACTGAACCAAACTCAGATCAAGACCTTGCTTGGCTTTTACATCCTACACAAATGACGATTCTAAATCATTATGAATCATAATACCACCTTAATTTGAATCAACTAACCAAACACCTAATCGCGCCAATCTATATACATTATAAACAAACTCCTTTTTATCACCTTCAACATGAGCACACTATCCATTGATAGTCAGCTAAGAGCATCTTCCAACACATTTGCCTTACAGGGGTGATAGAGAATACTCATATCATAATATTTTTTTAGAGAAGATTTAGATCCTTTTTGGTAAACATATTGCAAACTTTTGTGGTTTGTAAAGACATCAACATGAACACCATATAAGTAATGCCTCCGAATCATTAGGGTAAAAATAACTGCCGCTAGTTCCAAATCATGGGTAGGATAGTTCTTTTCATGAATTTTCAATTGCCTTGAAGCATAAGCAATAACTTTCCCATTTTTCACGAGAAGAAACTCTAGTCCAATCCTTGAAGCATCATAATAAACAACAAACCCATCCAATCCTTTTGATAAAGTCAAGATAGGAGCCAAAGTGAGTCTATTCTTAAAATCTTGGAAAATCTTGTAACATGCTTCTGACCATAAGAACATAGCTTTCTTTTGGGTCAAAGCCGTTAATGGAGAGGAAATCGACGAAAACCCTTCCAGAAAGGTTTCATAATTACTATACATACTCAAAAAGATTCTAATATCTCAAAGGGATACATGTCTAGGCTAACTCTTGACCGCATCTGATTTCATAGGATATACCTTAATATCTTATAGAAGACAATCTGACCAAGAAAAGCAACAAATGTAAACCAAAACTCACATTTACTAATCTTTTCAAAGAGTTCTTTGTCCTTGAGGATTTGTAACACAATCCTCAAATGATCGGCATGCTATTCTTCAGTCCTTGAGTTCATTGAAATGTCATGGATGAAAGAAATCACAAACATGGCAAGATACTGTCTAAACACGCCATTCATCAAGTCCATAAATGTGGACGGAGCATTTGGTAAGCAAAATGACAATATCAAAAACTTGTAATGATCATATGGAGTCCAAAAAACCATCTTTGGAATTTCGTCTTCCTTTACCCTCAATTGGTGATATCTTGATCATAGGTCGATCTTAGAGAAGTAACTCGCTTGTTGGAGTTGCTCAAAAAAATATATGTCCTTGAAAGAGGATATTTATTCTTAATGGGTAACCTTGTTCAATTGATGGTAATCAATACACATGCTAAATGAACCATCATTCTTATGAATAAGCAAAACTAGACCACCCCATAGTGAGAGGCTCGATTGGATAAAACCCTTCAAACAAATAATTCAATTGATCTTTCAATTCCTTAAGTTCTGCGAGAGTCATTCGGTAAGGAGGAATAGAGATAGGTTGCGTATTGGTGAGAATGTCAATCATGAAGTCTATTTTTCTTTAGGGAGGAACACCGGGAGGAACACGATATAGATTATCAGGAAACACTTCCTAAATTTTTTAACAACGGAGACTAACTGAAGAGTAGGGGTTTCAAAATACGTATCTCTTGCCCAAACAAGATGATATATGAAAACCCTTAAAAATTATTTTTCTAGCCAACAAACTGACCCTTAGGCATAGAATTTCCCCGATTTCCATTCTAGGACGGGCTCATTAGGAAATTGAAACTTAAAGATTCGGGTCGTACAATCTACAAAGGTATAACAGGAATAGAGTCAATACATAACAAGAATGACATCGAAATCTAACAAATCAAGATCTACAAGATCAACATGAGTGACTCTATGGGATATTAAAATGGGACAACCTCTTTAGACTCTGTTAGCCACAATTGATTCACTAATGGAACTATAGACAAAAAAAGGTTTTGACAACACATCCGAAAAAACATCAAACCTCATAGCCACATATGGCATTACAAAATACAAGGTATGACTAGGATCAAGAATAGCATAAATATCCAGATGAATGAAGTTCAGCATACCAGTAACCATATCGGGAGAACCCTCTTTCTTATAACGAGTTTGAAGTGCATAGAATTTGTTTTTATTTGGAGCACTTGAACCTGAACCACTAGGTGGAGCTTTCATACTATTCTTTACCTTTTCAGTTATAGATGGACAATTTCTCAACCGGTTACCACTTTTACCACAAGAAAAGCAGGTATCTCTGTCCATCAAGCATTTCTTTGGATGACTCTTGCCACACTTTGGCATGTGGGAACCAAAGAACCATTTCCACCACCATTTCCTCCTTGAGGCTTGGGGTTAGACACCATATATTTGATTAAAATAGGAGCCGGATCATATAAGAAACCTTGACTGAAAACCCTTTGTTTGAACCTAGAACGACCATATCCCTCACACCATGAATGTGAAGAGTAACCATCACTAGTCTTTGCCCTCTTTGCCTCCCTAGATCATTATTATAGTTTTTTCATTGAAATTTTTTGAGAATAAATCATTAGACGAGAAATTTCCATTTCCTTAATGAGCATGGTGGTACAACATTCCTTAACACCGCTTCGGACACTCCCAAAACAAAGTTACTCATCTTTACCCTAGAATCGGCAACCATAGTAGAATCATATCTAGAAAATTGTGTGAACTTCAAGGAATGATCCTTCACAGTCATATATCCCAGAAAAAGGTTAATGAATTCAAGTACCTTTGCCTCACTAATCTAAAGGGGAAATAACCTATCAAGGAAAGCAACCTAAATTTTCCCAATCAAGATGACATGCATCAATAATCCTCTCTTCCTTCCATTTGTTGAACCACATTGAGCAATACCCTTAAGTTGATAAGCGGCCAATTCTGCCTTTTCCAGCGATGTCACTCCCATGATCATCAACACCTTCTATGATTAATCAATAAACTCTTGAGGATCTTCCTCAACCTTAGAATCATGAAACTTTGGGGGATTCATTCTAGTGAATTCCCTCACTCTAGTTTCTTCCATAGCCACATTTTAGTTCACGGGGAACACAACCTCTCTATTGTCTTGAACCATCATGGCTTGGACCTACAAATGAAAATCAGCTCTAAACTCTTTTTTAGTCAATTATTCGGCTGAAGGGTTTTCCTGAACTTGAGGATCCTCTCATTCAAATTTTTCCTAACATATGATCTTCGAGGGGACATATCTTGAAAATGATCGGATAAGAATTAGGAAAGAGAAATATAAAGTTACACTTTATCGCACGACTTTAGAATGGTGAAATAAGTGAAATTTCTAAAATATTTTATAGCTTCCTACTCATAAATGTGGCACGCTTCAAACTCATGAACACGATTCTACTTGATGTTGCTTATGAGACATCCTAGGAACTTTCTAAACCTTGTGCTCTAAATACCAAGTATGGCATGACCCAAAGTATACCCAAGGTGTAACATGGAATATTGAACCCCGAGAGCCCCTGGACAAGCCACTTGGGATACATCATAAAAGATAATAAAAATAAAGACTTTAAAGAAAGAATTTTATACATAAAAAATTGACAAAGCGAAAGTCTAACATAAGTCTCAAAGCCAACTAATACATCATAATAAAGTAATTCTGATGTGACTCATACATCACATAAAGAGTCCAAAAACTAGGAATGACATAAACTATAAAATGTCTGTGTCATTCGAACATGAGGACTAACCAATCCACTTGAAGTACCCCAAAAGATGTCTAGCCACTACTATGTGAGGTAGGAACATTGTACCCTACATTCATGATATAATGTAAGCACAAGTATGTATTAGTACATTGAATGTAATAAGTATTAGACAATACGCATAAAAAGAAGACTGAAAACATAAATAACTTAAAACATGTAGGCGTGATCATAATGAAACATTCAAAAGCCTTTAGCGAAGAAATGACATGAATAACATAAAACATAGAAAAATACATTAGCATAAAGGACATAAGAAAAACTTGAATAAAACAAAATCATATTTTTGGCTCTTAGCTTTAACCGACAATAATACCATGAGAGTGATATCAGGGAATCTGGTATATCCAGATCATACCGAAAGAAAGGGAATCTACTTGACAAGGTGCAACCCATACATATCATCATTTGGTAAAGTGGACCCACTAGTTAGGTCATTTAAGACAATCCTACGGGGGCACACAGTTAGGAAAAAGAGGTTTCTACTAGATACTACCCTATTTGAGACTCCACATCAAAGACCACTCGGTGCTAAGTCTAAGTCCCACCGGAATAAATAAAAGTCAAATACCAATAAAAAATGGAAAGGCGATATCAACACCAATCCACATCTTTAAAGACCGCAACATAAAATAGCTCCACAAACATAATTCAACATAGATGAGAAAACCTTTCCCAATGTGAATTTATATGTAAGAAATACCTTTCACAATTATAATCATAATAATATGTGATCAAACCTTTCACAACAACATTAATTCCTTCCTTTTAAAGCATACATTGATCATTTACAATAACTTCATAAAATATGCATATCTTCATAAGTTCATAATTCATAGGTACATGAGTTCATCATAGGTTCATAGTTGAATAGGCATGGGTCAACATAATTTCAACAAAATATCATGTATTAACATCGAATCTGGAAGACCTAATTATAAATAATCAATCACAATTGAATGTAACCCAGAAGGATTGAATTGAAAACCCTAACTTGAATCAATTGAAATTGAAGGAAGGGATTTGGAACCTTGGGGACCCTATGGAGGAAATAAATATATAGGTGAATACTGTATCCTTTAATCCAAAGAAGGATAGAGAATTGAAGACTTGAATGGAACCCTAGCTCTTCTTTTTCTTCCTTATGTTGAGAGAATTTGGGGAGGATGAATCTGGTCAAGTTTAGGGAATTAGGATAACGAATTGAAAGTGGGTAGATTGGGGTTTAAAACATATATAGGGCTTATAGTAGAAGGTAAAACAACAATTTTTTTGTTTAAAATATTTAATAAAAAGACCCAAAATCCCTTTTAAAAAATAATTGTCGACTCGACCTAAAGTTTAGACATACGGTCGTAGAAATTTCTATAGTCTTTACTGGTCAACCATAGACCATGTATTGGGGTAACAATTTCACCTATCTCTGGATGGAACACTACTACGGTTCGTAAGTAGTTCAATGGTTCATAGACACCAACTGTAAAAATAAACTTTGACACTCAAAATCTCACTAAGAGTGAGACTTACCTACGACACCTATCTACGACTCGTACAAGGAATGACAGACTGTCCTAGTGAACCATTCAAAAGGTATTGGGACTTTTTTTTAAAAAAATATTTTCCCCTTTCTACGGATGCCACTTACGACCCAAATAAGCTTTTATGGTTAGTAGATGTGACCCATAAAACCAAACCTCGGTCCAAATATTTATTTTCTTACTTTTCCAAATTCCGAGGTGTTACAACTTATATCTTGTATTGTCAGGGGACTTGTCTCAATAAATCAATTTATTAAGTTACGAGATCTCAAACATTAAGATTCAATTGTAATAGACTTATTTTTTATATCTATTTTAGTTATGGTTTCCGTTTATAGCTTCCAATTTAGTTTAATATAATATAATTTGATATTATATGCACAAAGTTAGCTTAAGATCACTTTTGGTTCCAAATACTGCGTATCGACTACGTGTAGATTCAGGCTATGACATAACTAGATTGATGGTCTCCTCTTTATCTATAGCTCAACTTTGAAATTCTAAAAGTGTGATTTTCCATTCCATAAGTCGTCAGCCTGCAAAATGGTTCGTCATGTTTTCTGAGTGACAGTGTGCTTAGACACAAATGTATGTGTTAAAGCACACACTCATAGGTTAGTAAATTTGCATCGATGCTTCGATAACTCAAAATCTTTTCTCTCGGACTTACTCATATGTGAATTCTTTTGGTTTATTTTCTATTTCTATACTTTAATCTCCTATTTTCATTTATTTTTCAGCTTGAAAGACGACCCTTATCCACTTGACTAGTTTCAGTTTGCTCTTGATATTTAATTCAATCTTAGCTCTATGTTTCATTCTAAGCTTCAGTCTATAACTTTGAGATTTATATCATTGATGAAAAACTTTGCAAGTGCTTCTTTTGGCATATTGAGCTCTACCTCCACTTGTTTGGGTCTGAGAATAAACATGTGATATAAGATCTGTGAATTCATTTTTGTGTATGTTTTGTTGTTATTGTTATTGGAAACCTTGTTGGTATACACAAAATTACTTTTAACCCCTACTTCTTGATAAAGGGATACAAATCTAGTCGATATAAGAATAAGTGTAACGACCAAATTTTTTTCAAGAGTTAGAAAAATCTTTTAGCTTACCATTAACAAGGGGATAATAGTCAATTATTATAGGACATAATAGTTGGTCACTAAAATATAATTAATAAATAAAAATAGGTGCCACAAGTGATAATAATCTAACTTGTGATCGGACATAACACTAAGACTTACATAAATAACTACTCAAGTATCAAAAAGGCTTATTAAATTCAAAACACCAAATTTATAAGGGAATAAATCTAAGAAACCATTAATCTCAAACTACTATATCTAAAAGCATCTAAGAAGATGCATTGGAGGAACATGCCCCCAACTAACTCTAATTGTCTGAAAACAAAAAGACTCAATATCTAAAATAAGGGGTGCCCTTGAAAGTGAGGACATATAAATCCTACTGTTATTGGAAATGGTACTAATCGTGAGCTAAATTGTAACACTTCCGGTTTTGAAAAGAAGGAAATTTTTAGTTTTAGGCACGTGTTTGTGTCTATGGGTCCCACCTACGGATCGTAGAAGCTTATACGGGCAATAGGTGGAAAGCGTATGTAGTGGGAAAATAATTTTTTCAAAAAAAGTTCCAATAATTTTTTTATGGTTCAATAGGACGGTCCATCGTTCTTTTGACGAGTCGTAGATAGGTATCATAGGTGACCCTAGACTTTGTAAAATTTTAAAGCTTAAAGTTGGTTTCTACGGTTGGAATGTATCGTTCGTAGAAATAACTACGAGGCGTACATGGTTCCGACAATTTTTGGCCAAATTTTGAGTCTGATCAATTTCTATAGTTGACCAGTAAGGTCCATAGATGGTGGTCGACAATTTTTTTGAAAGGGCTTTTTAGTATTTTCCCTAATTAATTAATTCCAAAACTAGGTCATTTTAATCATAATCCAAGACCATATATATATATATATATATATATATATGTTTTTAAGCAAAAAAACTAACTACTATAAATCATTCTTCAAATTTCCCCAAATCCCTCAAAGTTCTTCCTCCAAAATTTCTCTCTCTAAAGCTTGAAGAGGAAGTCTAGGGTTTCAAGATCAAGTTTCAAATTAACCATTGATTGTGGAATTTTGAAATAAAGGTATGACATTATTAACCTATGGAGTCCTTTCCTCCATAGGGTTCCAAAATTGTTTAATTTTTCAAGTTAGAATCTCCAATTGAAGTTAGGGTTTATTCGATATCATGGATTCTTTTTAATTATGATCTAATTGATTGTTTTATGTATTTTTATGCATGAATTGAGATAATTTCATGTTTTTAAGTTGAATTTACATGTCCCCGTGTGTAATCCATGATTTCTAGACTATGAGAATATTATGAAGCTTTTGAACTATGAAACATGAATTTATAAATATATGCATGTTTCTTTACGAAATTGATAAAAATAATTTAAGGTTGCTTTGAGAGTAAATCATCGATGTTGTTGTTGTGAAAGAGTTTTCGTACTTGAGTGATTCATAAGGTTGAAAGGTTTTCTAACCTAAGTTGAATCAATATTAAGGATTTATTTAATGAGCTCTAGCTTTGATTGGGAAGGATTTATTCATAAGGTTCTTACCTTGGCTAGTGCGGGCATCTCTTTTCACTCTGGGATAGACACAGGTTTCTATGTTATAGCTCACATGGTCTATGTCAGCTAAAAGTAAACTTCCAATAATAATGACCTAAGGTTACTTTCTAAAAGTATCTCAAATGTGTTTTAAAGATGCTTAGCTTGCATTGACCATGGTTATGACTGATGTATCTAACAAGTTATTTTATAATTTATCTTTGTCATTGCATGTCATAAAAGGTCATTTTAGCATGATTTCATAACTCTTATGCATTGTTATAATAGTTGGGGCATTACATTTACTAACACTTACTTATGCCTACATTATTTCACTAATGTAGGGTCCGATGCTCCTACCTCTCATACTCTTAGCTAGTGACGCTCTTAAAGATATTAAAGATAGGTGAGTCCTTACGTTTTGAGGATCGGGACTCTTTTATTACTTTTATGTCATTTTTTAGTACAAATGTTGTGTGTGATGTATAGGTAACGTCCCAATAACTCCTATGATGTAATAGATGGATTTGAGACTTATATTAGACTTTCTCTACTTTTTGTCAAACTTTTTTATTTGTAATCCTTCTTTCAAATCTTTGTTTCTATTAGATTGTATAATGTATGCTAAGTGGGTTGTGTAAAGTCTCTAGGGGTCTTATAAGCCATGTTACATCTAGGGTTTACTTTAGGTCATGACAAACATGATATTCAAAGCATAAGGTTTAGAAAGATCATAGGTTGTCTCATAAGCCACATCGAGTAGAGTCTTTTTCATGAGTGTGAAGCACACCACATTTAAAAATGAGAAGCTATAAAATATCTAGGAAAGTCCACTTTTCTCATCACACTAAAGTCGTGCGATAGATTTTAAATATGTAATGTCTCTTTCCTAACCCCTATTCAATGTTTTTTAGTATATGGCCACCTAAAGGGCATATGTGATATACCATGAGTTAACGGTATTTTTGATGCATTTCACTTAAGAGTTGTGTGTTTCTAGGGACATTTTGTATTGGAAATAATGTTTTATGTGTTATGTTTGCAGGAAATAGGCTTGGACGCGGTTGAGTAAGATGACAACTGAAATTCTGTAAAAGTGGCCACCCATAAAAGGGGTTGTTTTCTTGTATGGCTTCGGAAGATCTGCATGGGCACATGGCCAAGTTGGGGAGTGTCTGCAGGAGTTGTGTGGGATGACCATAGTTGGATATGAATCTCATAGGTTTGAGAGTCTTCCATGCATCGTTGACCGGTGATGCTGCAGTGTGTTTTTCTAAGCTTCCATATAACTCAATGCATACATGGGACCAATTGCACAAGGTATTCATGGCAAATCATTTCCCGTTGTCTAAGAAGCTCAAACACAAGGGCAAACTGAACAATTTCATAGCATTACCTGGAGAGTCTGTGACCAGTTCGTGCGATAGGTTCACTACATTCTTTAGAAGAGTTCCAAATCACCGCATTGATGATTAGTCACTAAACGAGTACTTCTATAGAGGTCAGGATGACAATGGTAAGGTTGTGCTAGATACTACTGCTGGAGGATCATATGGTGAGTGTAATTTTGAAGAGATCGCTCAGAAACTGGATAAGATTTCCCGAAATAATCAAGAATGGAGCACTAGAAAGTCAGACACTAGAAGAAACACATTTGCAGTTCAAGCTGCACCTAGTCACTTTGCCGATGACCTTCATGAGGAGATGACTCAGATGAGGAAAAAACTTAGGTTGGTGTTGAAGCATGTGAGCGGAGGTGTAAAAAAGGTGAATGCATTAAATTACTTAACTAGAACTCCACCACACTAGTTGAGGAATGCTACTATGAGGAGGATGCTTATTTGGTAAATGATCAGACAGGGGGTTTCCAAGTTAACGGTCAAGGTTCCAACTCGGATAATTAGCGTCAAGGGCAAGGACACCAAGGTCGGAACTATGGTAAATACAATCAAGAGGGTAACTATGTCCGGGATGGGAACTACAATCGTGACAAAAAATACAATTGGAACAACTATCGCAACAAAAATGAGAGAGATGCGCCTTATGTTCTACCTAAAAATCAGGAATCTGGTAATAGAGAAGTTGGGGGTAGTATGTGACGGATTGAGAATATGATATAGAAGATGATAAAGAGGTTTGATGCAACTGATGAGCATATGAAAGAGATGCGAAATTACTTGTCTGGAATCTGTCAAAAGGTTGATGCCCATGCATTGTCAATGAAGCCACTTGAGTAGTAGTTTAACCAGTTGTCAACTACTGTGAACCCATGTTAGCCTAGCACACTTTCTAGCAACACCATCCATAATCCGAAGAATGATGGGCATTGTATGACAGTCACTACTCGAGGAGGTAAACATACCATTTATCCTCCTACGCCGTCTGAGGTTGAAATTGTGGCAGAAAGAGATGAAGATGAAGTTGATGTTACTGGAGAGTCTAAAAATGCTACAGAGAAAGAAGTGGAGATAACCCAAAAAATTGTTTCCATGCCCAGACCTCCACCTCCATTCACACAGAGATTAGTGAAGAAGACTGAAGAAGGAAAATTTCCCAGGTTCATTACTATGTTGAAGCAGCTTTCCATCAATGTTCCGTTGATAGAAGTTTTGGAGAAGATGTCTGGGTATGCGAATTTTATGAAGGATTTGGTGACCAAAAAGAGGGCTGTCAGTTTTGAAGATGATGCAAGGTTACAACATTGTAGTACTATTGATACGAGGTCACTAATGCAAAAGAAAATGGGTCCAGGAGCTTTTACTATTACTTGTACCATTGGGTTGTTGCATTTTGTGAATATGTTGTGTGATTTGGGTGCTAGCATTAATCTGATGCCAGTGTCTATCTACAAGAAGTTGGGTTTAGAGGCTCCAAAACTTGTTGCAATGCGACTTCTCATGGCCGATAGAACTGTGAAGAAGCCCATTGGTGTTCTCCAAGATGTTCTTGTGAAAGTGGAGTCGTTTATTTTTCTAGCAGATTTTGTGAAACTTTATTGTGAGGTTGATTTTGAGGTTCCCATCATCTTAGGGACACCATTCCTTGCTATTGTGTATGTCCTGGTCTCTATGGAGAGAGGACAAATGAAGTTTCGATTGAATAATGAAGATGTAACTTTCAACATCTATAGGTCCATGAAGCAGGAAAGTGATCTCAAGTCAGTATCAATGGTTAATCATATTGTGGAGCGAGTTTCTGAAGTGTTTATTGAAGAGAGGTTGGGTTGTTATGCACTGGCAGCGATAATGATGAATTTTGAGGGCAATGGTATTGACGACTATGATGAATTAGTTACCTCACTTGATAGATTCGAATTCCATTCCAAACCAAAGAAATTAGATCTAGATATGAAGAATCGTGACTCTCCACACGCAAAACCGTCTTTGAAAGAAGCTCCAAACTTGGAGCTTAAGGCTCTACCATCTCATTTGAGGTATGTATTCTTGGGGAAAGATGGCACTTTACTGGTAATTATTGCGGATGATTTTAGTGAGGTACAAGTAGAGGCATTGATTTCTCTTTTGAAGAGGTTCAAGTGAGCTATTGGGTGGACTATTGCGGACATTATTGGGATTCCTCTTGACATTTGTTCTCATAAAATCCAACTCATGTCGGACAAAAAGCCTAATATCGAGCACCAAAGGAGACTAAATCCGCCTATGCAAGAGGTAGTGAAAAAGGAAATAATCAAATGGCCGGATGCTGGGGTCATTTATCATATTGCAGATAGTAGTAGGGTTTGTCATGTTCAGTGTGTACCTAAGAAAGGTGGGATTACTGTGGTACCTAATGTAAAGAACAAGCTTGTTTCGATGAGGCCAGTGACCGGATGGAGAGTATGCATGGACTACCACAAATTCAATGCTTGGACATAAATGGATCACTTTCCAATGCCGTTCATGGATCAGATGCTGGATCACCTTGCGTTGGTATTGCTTTCTTGATGGGTATTCGAGCTACAATTAGATCTCTATATGTCACGACCCAGGAGTACCCACTAGATGTGACACGACGTACAAAACTCCGATAAGTCTCATACGAGCCTCTTAGCACATCATAACATAAGATAATAGGAAATGGCGCGGATATTTTTTGTTTAAACAATTGAAGTCTTTTATAAAAACAAGTGGAAGTCTACACATTTTCTCAAACCATCTACAACTATTTGACTAACACTTTGGGATGCAGCCCATACAAAAGTCTAAAATATAAAAGAAAGACTTAAAGGACATGGTGGTCAAGCCCTCGAAACCGATGAGGACTCACCATAACTTCTTTTCTTCATCTACTATGAACCTAGCCACGAGGATGGAAGTCGACATCGCAAAACCCTACACTTTGTGAAAAATGCAGAAGAAATATGGATTAGTAAAAATATGCACTAGGTACGATAGCCATGCATAAAAACTTTGAAAATATTCTAAAAGGACATTTTGGTTGAAAACCATGCTATATGCCAATTCTGAACATCATCACAGAAATAGTTGGAAAACATAACTCATATAAGGATAACAACATAATCATAAGCAAAGCCTCCATAATATACATACATATTAGTCATCATGGGGTATATATCATAAACATATTCAATACTTAGATCATCATATCATAATAGAACCATCTCATAAGTAACCCTAAGTTATACTTGTGCAATGCATAGATACGATCCCATAATCCCATCTACACTAAGTACCAATTTTAGGTCACCATCATCATACTTACCATTCATTGATATCATCCTTAGCTAATACTCATGGACAAGGAAACATTCACCTTTTATAAGTCATATCAAGGAAAGAAACTGATACCAACAATCCACATTAAGCATACATCATAAGCATAACAGTAAGATACCACAACTACCCTCAAAGCAAACTTGTGCAATGCATGAATAAGATCCCATAATCCTACCCATACTAAGTATAACTGCTTGAGTAATCATAGTTCATAATTCATGTTCTTGTCATAGTAGGAATTATCCTCAACTGACATAGACCATGTGAGCTAAACATGGAATCCGGTGTCTACCCCACACCAAAATGGGGTGTCCTACCTTCCTAAAGTAGAACCATACTCTTAGCTTAGGTGGATCCATGATGTTTGACAAAATCAAATACACAACTTCCAATTCAAGTGTCTACGATCACGTGTAGTAATATAACCCAACCGAATGGGTTGGGGTCGAGTCCCAAAGGAGCGGTTAGTAATTGAGAATTAAATAGAAAAGTAAAATTATGTTCTAATCAATCGTAGCTATAAACTTTAACGAAAACAAACATATTAAATCAAAAAGTGACACGAATGTCAATTATCAATGGGGGGTTTGTATTCAACTAATAAACCTAAAATAGCAAAAATATAAAGATGCGAGATAAGTAGATGGGATTCTTGGGATGTGATAGGAATATGAGATAAAATAAACAACCGGATAAATGCTATTGATAGTAAATTGCTTAACATTTGTAACTAAGCTAGACTTTAGTGGGGGTAAATGTAATGACCATAAAAATGAATAAGTTAAACTAGAGCCTATCATTTGTGTGTCTGAGTTTGGTGTGAGGTTTGATGGTGCTTTATATTGTCCCGAGTCATGGTTGAGGGGTTTAGGGGTTAAACGTCAAGGTACGACTCCCCATGGACCACCCCAGGGGTCCTTGAGGAGGACCCTAAGCTTAACCCCCAAGGCTTCCCCATATGAAGAGTGTTGCCAAACGTTTGGTGACCTACGGAAGGAGTCCACGCCCCGTGGATGGCGTCCTTGCGTCAATCCCCTCCAAACCAAGCCACAACCCCAGACCACAGACCCACAGGACAGTCCGTGAATGTACTCACGGTCCGTGGGTCCAAGGCGTGAACCATGCCTGTGTTTGCTGTCTAGAATCGGTCAAGTCAAGGGTGGTTTGGTAAATTCCTCCCTTGGCTAGTTAAGTGCATGGACGGTTATTTTAAGTGTATTAAGGTATTTTAAGATTATTAAAACATTAAAAACCTATTTTAGATTTCATTCTTCAGATTCCTCAAATCAAAATCCCTCCCTCTAAAAATATCTTCTCTCTAGAACTCCATTGAAGACCAAGAGAAGAACAAGACTTAGGGCTTGAAGAGAAAGGCTATTTGAGTGGATTTTTCATGGATTTCATATATTAAGGTATGGTGATCCTTCATCTTGGGTTAGCTTTCACCCTAGAATCAATTTCAAAAAAGTTTTCAGGGTTTTCAAGCTTCACAAAAAACCTAGGTTTTACTCAATCTCATGGGTTCTTCCATCGAACGTTTTAAAATAATAAATTATGATTCTATAGATGTTTAATTGATGATTTAAGATGAAAATACTCTATGAACCCATGATTTCTCTCAATTCTTAAAATGTACCTTATGAAGTGGGTTTATTAATTATGAATGAATGTAGAAGGATTATGCCTAGATTGATTTAGATTATTGAATTGTATCATCATCTCTGCCTAATTATGTTGAATTGAGGATTTGTGATCATAGCCTTGAAAGGGCAAGTTTGACCTAATTTCATGTTAAAGTAGAATTGTGCTTGAATTGTTGATCCACTTGAAAGGTGGAGGTGCTTACTTACTATGTACATTGTGATCATGGCCTTGAAGGCATAGTGTGAAGTATTAAAGTATTATCATGATGTGGTATATATGAATGTGAAGTGAAGGATATACATGTGATTTCAATGATAGAATGATGATCTTGTATAGAATGTAAATATGTTGTGATTTAAAACATATTATCACTAAACACTCATGAATGTTGATGTTGGAATGTGAAGGATTTCAATAATGGAATGTTGTATATTGGATTGGTAGACTTAGGTGCCCTCTTCTTGATAAATGAAAGCTATGTTGAATGTGATCTCTTGAATTGGTAGACTAAGGCATCCTTTTCTTGTATTGATGAATGTGATCATGAATGAAATGTCTTGACTTGGTGGGCTTAGGCATCCTCTTCTTTAATAATGAATGTATCTTGACTTAATGTCTTAATGATTATGAATTAGTAGACCTAATATTGGCAGCCCTTTCATAAATGACTAATGAATGTGTCGATGAGTTAGAATTGGTAGACCTAATGTTGGTAGCCTTTTCTTGGATAAATGAATGAATGTCTTGAGTTGGTAGACCTAATATTGGTAACCTTCTATAAATGACTAATGAGGTGTTTTAGACTATGACATGAACCGGTAGACCTAGTGTTGGTAGCTCTTCATGAAAAGTCTAGAACTCAATGTGAATGTTTAACCTTTAAGTGGTAGACCTAATGGTGGTGGCCTCCTTCATGTGTGAGATGATGAACCTTGAATCGGTAGACCTAATGTGGTGGCCTCCTTCATGTGTGAGATGATGAACCTTGAATCGGTAGACCTAATGTGGTGGCCCTTCTTGGAAAGTCAATGAGCTATCCTTAATGTACCTTGAATCGGTAGACCTAATGGTGGTGGCCCTTTCTTGTGTAATGTACCTCGGGTCGGTAGGCCTAATGTTGGTGGCCTTCTCAAGTACAACAATGTAATGTGAATGAACTACACTATGGGAATGAAGGCTAAGCACCGAGTGGATATGGCTAAGATGGTGGCTCTCCCAATGCTAGTCAATAGTCCAATGAACATCTTTCTTATCCCATAACTATGTACCTACATAGGATTTGTACTAGTTCTACCCTAGGCAAGTAGAACACCTTCCTTCATTGTAGGGTTACATGACACCAGATTCCAGTATTTAGCTCTCATGGTCTATGTCGGTTAATACCTATTCCCATCATGTGAGATGTGCATTATGGTTTCTTGAGGAGTTCTACAAAGTTTGGGTGGTAGTATGGGATGTCATACATGCATTGCACGAGTAGGCTTTGATAGGGTCATAGTGAGTTCTCTAAGTCTTCATGACTAATGAATGAAGTGTCCTCTAAATGAAGTTAATGATGAATGTTGATCTAGTGTCTAATGAATGAATGTGTTCTAAATGAAGCTATTGATGAATGTTTACTCTTATATGCTCGGATTGTATTATGAGTTACTTCCTTGTCATGTCTATTGTATATGAATGTGCCTTGTCTAGGGTGACTTCATAGGAGTACTTAGTGTGAGTAGTAGTATGGGATGTTACTTGAACATTACACAAGTATGACTTGGTGTTGTCTTAGATGTTGGTCTTAATGTGATGATGTGATTCATGTAGTGTCTATGCCTTTTAAATGCTTTATTATGTAAAGGTGGAAAGGATGAATGTCAAGTTCAGTTTTGGTGGTTCCTTAGTGTGGGTGGTGGTATGGGACTCTATCCATACATTGCACAAGGTATAACTTGAGAGTTGCTTGAGGTGGAGGATCAAGGTGAAGGTAAAGGTTTATCTGTGAATTATGTTCTAATGTGAAAATGTGACGTGTATGTTGGTTGTGACTTATACTATGCCTCTTTTATAAATGTTCATGAAGTTTTACTAAATGACATAAAAGCATGACTTTCAAACAAAAAGTCCCTTTATAAGCATATTTTTGCATGGTCATCATACTTAGTACATCTAATGTGCTAACCCCATTCTTCCCCTTTTCTTACTAAAGTGTAGGGCTTGGAGATGTTGGTGTTCTATGCTGGAAGGATATGTTTCTAAGGTGCTTGAAGATGAATACTTGGTGAGTCCTCATAGTTTCGACGACAAAATCCATCATGTTCCTTTTATGTCATTAGTTTTTTGTTAAAGCTTTTGTATGAGCTAAGTCCCAATGTTATATTCCAAGTTTTAGATGGTTTGAGACATAGTATATAAAGTCTAGAAAGTCTTCCGCTTGCTTTTTAATGAAAATGTCTTCGATTGTAAAGAAAGTTTTAAATTCTTCTCTATTTTCCTAAATGTGATTTATTGAAAAGATGCATAATGTGCTTTTATGAGAAAATTTCTCAAATGTGCTTAATGATGTTGTAATGAGCATGATGTGATTTGGAGAAGGAAGTTCCTCCAATGAAATGAGAAATGAGATGTTTTGGTGCATAATGAGTTTGTAGATGTAATTCCTACTTTCTTGTTTGCATTGAGCATCTTGATGTGGAGTTGATGTTTACTCCTATGTTTATGCATTCATTTTGGTGTTGCATGCATGATTGTGGGCTGCTAGTCTTGAGTCGTTACCCTTAATGTGTTTACAGTGTCATTCGAGTACGAATATCCTAAGTGAGGGATAATGTAACGACCCTAAAAATGAATAAGTTAAACTAGAGCCTATCGTGTGTATGTGTTTTGAGTTTAGTGTGAGGTTTGATGGTGCGTTATGTTGTCCCGAGTCATGGTTGAGGGGTTTAGGGGATAAACATCAAGGTACGACTCCCCATGGCTGAGAGGTTTAGGGTTAAGTCCCAATGTTGTATTCAAAGTATTAGATGGTTTGAGACATACTATATAAAGTCTAGAAAGTCTTCCCCTTGCTTTTTAATGAAAATGTCTTCGATTGTAAAGAAAGTTTTAAATTCTTCTCTATTTTCCTCTACTCTTATGTTAATGCTATGAGGCTTTTATTCGACCCCTTCGGGGTCAAGTACGCCGTGTTACGACTAGGGAGTTCTCTCGGGTCGTGACAGTAAATTTTCTCTCAAACAACTTACCCTGAATCAACTTGGTTTTTCTCGAACACCGAGTTGAAGCAATTAAGCACAACCTTCACCTTAGCCCATTCACTCTCTCGAGCTGAATGTATTGGAGAAGGTATAGGATTCACTCTCTCGAGCAGAATCCACGACGACCCAATAACCACAGGCTATCGATTTAGTAGTTTAGGTTTTAAAATCTCTCTCTAGAGCAAGCCAAAAACACTAAGATGAAATTGTATTTGCAACTACAATCGCATTAAATTCAAACACAACTAATAAATAAAATCATATTTAAACATCAAATAGACTGACAATGAGCAATACCCAACAGTAATTTTAACCCATATTCACATAATTACACCCCAAGAATTGGTGTTTTACCTAGACATGAAAAAGAGATAGAAATTGATCCCAAAAAATGTTTCCATCAAATGGGTACGATAGAAAATGTCTTTAAACACGTCTAAGATGAAGATTCTTTGATGCCCACTTCCAATTTCTTGGAGATGAAAACCTTCAAAACCTTCAAAGCTCAAAAACAATGTCTCCCAAAACTCTAAGAACTCAAAATGAAAATATTCTAAAAATCAGTAATAATTCCCTACAACTTGATCTAAAACTTCTGATTCAAATGGGAATTTATAGTTTTCGAATATGTGTGCTGCGAAAGACCAGTCGGCGTAGTTAGTCGGGATTGTTGATGCAATCGGCGATCTGCCATTTGGTTTGGTTCATCGCCTTTCAGCTTTTGCCTTCAGCATCTTCGCTTTTTGAATCATTGGGCGATATGGTGTTGCTTCGCGTAACTGTTCGGCGACGCGCCAACTGCTCCCTTTCATCACCAACTTGATCTTTTCATTCAGGGCTAAACACACTGGAACTTTGGGCGAGGTTAAGGCCATTCGGCGACTCGTCTAATGTATTAGGCGATCCTCAGGCCTTCATTTCTTCGTTCTTTCAGCCGCCTTGTTCCTTTTTTCCTTGATAGCGTCCATGCTTTGTCTCTCAATTCAAATACCTGAAACTTAAGGATTTACATCAATTATTGAGACAAAATATGCATTTGAGGACACTTAATCGATCAAAATAAGCCCTGAATGAGTCCAAATTGTGGACTCATCAACACCCTCAACTTAAACTTTTGCTTGTCCTCAAGTAAAACTCAAGTTCAGCAGTTCAAAAAGGATGTCTCAAACAATGCTACACAGGACACAATCATGAATGCACACAAAAAGTCTCAACTTACTTGTGCAAGGATCAATTGTGCACTCAAAGATTCAAGTTGTGACACACCATTATCAATGATTCTCAAATTCACAATACTTGCTTCAAATGCAAGTTCAAGCTCAACAAGAGTGTTCAAATGCCCTCACACAAAGAATGATTCCATTTTCACATACAATGGTTCAACAATTTATAGTTCCGAAATAAAGATCAATAATCACAGTCACAAAGATAAACACAATGCATGATTTCACTCATAAGTTTGCCCTTATTTTCCAATCAACTTTTACTTCAGTTCATTCAAGATTAAAAAGGTGTTTTTCAAGGCTTGTAATGGGGCTGATTGTAATGGTATGGTCATTTAGGCTTATAGACTAAAAATACTCATGAAATGTGATGTGTGAACAACACATTCTTTCCTTTTCTTTATCAATTTCATTCAAGCTCAAAAGTCACCCGTTATTCATCTTCCATGAGTCATAGGAAACCCCATTTTCTTTCTATTTCACAACTTTTTCTTCATTTTCTCTCTCTTGTTTTATATGGAGGGGTTCCATTTTTCTCAAAACATGGGCACAAGGGACTTATTTGTACTTATTTGATTTTCCTTCTCTTTTCAACACACCCCCAACTTAGGCTTTTGGCCTAAGTTGTCTATTCAAACAAACCACAAATCATGAGGATTATGGGTAATGGGTCAATAAAAGGTAGCAATGTATCACGTTTCTTCCAAGAAAAGGTTAAGGTTCAAAGGGTGCTCAAAAAAGGTTCACACACTCACAAGGTAAGACACAAAAGAGGTATACTTTCAAATTGATTCACACTCTTTAAAGTTGCCTAAGATCATCTCAAGAAATTACATCACTTAGTAAAATGGACCAACGAGGAAAATTCAAGGTGTCATCATGCATGGTTCACAATAAGCTCATCACACAAGGCATGGACACCAAATTCAAATAAGACTTCACACTTTTGCTAGTGTGCAATGTTCAGCAGAAGAGACTCGATTCAATAATTGGCTAGTCACAACGAGATGCAAAGAGTTCACGTATTGTCTATGCAACTTCAATTGGCCTTATTGTAGCTGCACATTCATTTATGTTCGATTATGAGCACTATTCAAGTTAACGGTATTGATCAAATCTGATATTCAAATTTGCAAGAAAACGGCCACATTCAACACATACAAGAGGTGGCAAAATATTTTTCCAAAATGGTCAAAAATCATTTACAATTAAAATCAAGGAGTCACAAGCTCAAACCTTCTACAAAATGCAGTATCTAACACAATTTAAGCTCAAACCCAATGTATAAACAAAACTAATATGCACATAGGTGGGCCTCACCCCACCACAAACAAAAATCATTTTTTCCTCAAATGCAAACTAAAATATCTGAAAGTAAAATAAAGTAGGACAGAAAGGGAAGTAAAGAGAGGATCTTGTCTATGAAGTTTCTCCATCAGTCTGGGCATCAGTACTCGGTGTATCTGTCTGGACTTGGGCATCAGTGCCTGAATTCACCTCGAAAGGAACAACAGTGTCAGACCCACTAAGAGCAGCCAAGGAGGTTTCGGTAAGTGATGTCTGGATCACCGACTGAATACTCATCCCCGCAAGATCTGGAAAGTCTCCATATATGTTCTCCTCCTGTTTATGTATCTGCTCCTCGTCAGGCTCAGCATTCGACTCAGTCACTGCGGTTTCATCACGGTGTACATCGCCGGTGGTAGCCTGAGGAATCTCTGGAGCATCTAAATCATCAGCATCCTTCAGTAATGAAGTGAAGTCGGTAGACTTCAGACATCCTTCCTCAAGTATGCTACCTTGGCCTACAAATCCGTAAACTCGGAGGCCTCCCCATGTCTGCTTTCACAAGATGTGACTCTCACAGCCAACTCATCAACAAAATTTTGGAGGGGGGTAAGTGTAGGAAGGATGGAACTCTCGATCATTCCTTGGATGGAGCTCTCAAGTCGGGTCACCCTCACATCAGCTGAATAGGCCAAGTGCCCCATCTTCAGAATCATGGCCTGAGTAATCTTGACTGGGTGGGACGAGGTGGAGGTTCTTGGAACCTACAAAGAAGTAGAAAGGGAAGAAGTACATAAAGGCCCAGAGGCCAAAGTAGGCGAAGACAACTCTGCAAGTATCAAATCTATATCCACCTTCGGGGATGTGTCCATTGGAGATACCCTTCTTATATCAGCCTCCTCTCGTGTGTACTCAGCCTCAATACGTCGGATATCATTTGGAGGAAAAACGGGTAATCTCAATCTCTCTTGCATCATCCCTAGGTACTCTAGCACGCCAGCACAACTTAGGGATCAGGACCGGGATTGGCATAGAAGTCTGCCTCTACTTGGCTCTCATGGCCATATTCTGTGAAAAAAGGATTCCCAGGTGGATGCTCCTTCGTGATATGATATATCCAAGGCATGTTACCTTAGGATGGAATAGAATAGACTCGTTCTGGGATGGCATTATAGTGCTACTGATGAAGCCAAACCAGAAATGAGCAGCAATGCCCAAGTCCCTCTTCTCTATGGGAACTCCTGCCTCTATCCACCTCGGGGTGGTGTTGGAAATCAGTGGGGCCAACCAGCCCTTTGAGTCATCAAAAGACTGAGCCACATGTAAACCCTCGTAAGGACATGTAGAGTGCAGTGTTCTGTCCAATACAATGTTAATATGCTCACTGTTGCACCTAACTTCCTTACCTCTGACCAAGACCGACTTCACCGGTCTAAACTCGCTGGCCTTTTTATTACTATTTTGTACCAACTCCCCATAGGCTCTATAGAACCCCCGAACCCATGAAGGAACATAAGGGCCTCGGGGCCTGGTAAAGTAATTAAACATAACGTAGTTGAGAGTGTCCATCACATCTGAGTATTTACCCCCCAGGCCCTCAGTGGATAATAACTTTTCCTCAAGGATGGTTCATAAACCATCGCCTTTCAACCTGTTTAGAATATTGGGTGCAAGAACGACTGGTGGCACGGGAGCGATAGGAGGTGTTGGATTTGGCAGTGATTCTGTTGTTGTGATTGCATGAGGAACTCTGGTGGACGTGCGGTGAGATCTAGCCCGGAGCACATTCCTTCAGAAAATCAAAGCTTGCTCGTCCTCAGGCTCAGACAAATTAGCCCTAGTGTCAACAACAAATCTCTTAGATGTGTGCTTCTTTATTTTGCCTTCGTCTCCTTGTGGGAGTTCTTGCCTTCTCTTCTTTGGAGGATTTGATCCCCCTTCATTTATAGTAATATCCCGTTTTTTTTGTGTGTGGCCCATCTAGAGTTGTCCGTACCATATCTGCAAAACATCAGAGAGAAATTAGTAAATATTCATATCAAAGGACAAAAAATTAACTACAAACAGACTCACCGATCAAGTCGGCGAGTCGCCGAATCTATTTTGCGAGCAAACTCGGGATCGCCGAAAGGATTGGCTCAAAACTCTCAGCAAGTCGGTGATGAAAGGTCCCTTTCGGTGAGAAAGGGCTAACCCACTGAAAGTTCCAGTGTAAAAAGGGTTCAGGGGCGCAGACAAAGGGCGATAAAGAAGACCTTTGGCGAGTTGCCGAGTTCTTTTGGCGACCTCAGGCTTCTCGCCAAAAGTTAGAGAATTCAACTACTCATTAACCATGAAATTAAAGGCAATATGGGGACATTAGGTAAACCGCCGAGTGGTTGACAAAGCTCGACACAGCTCTCCAAACGGCCCAACGTGCCTATTTTGTAACCCAACTTCTCGAATTCAACCCCGGAACCCTCGAAAACAAAATCAAAGCATGCACTAGTTAAATTAAGCTCAGACCCATAACACCTATCACCCCGGGATACTCATACTTCTCCGTGGTTTTGCCAAATTTGGCCATTTGATGACTTCTGCCCTTAAGAATGATTCACCCATTCTATCATTTTGCAAGTTACGCCATTTAGCACAAATACAGGCTACTCAAACTTTACCCAACCAATCTAACCAACATGCAAGCACAACCCCACAAAATTTAATTCATTTTAAGGCACAAATTTTACAGGCATTCAATAATAAAAACAATACCGACAAAATTATCTAATTAAAATCGGCATCCAAACATTATAATCCTAATAGAGAGGCCCAACACACACAACACTAAGATAAGATCATTGCAAATGAGTAAAAATTTAATAAAATAAACTCGGGGTTTGGAAAACCAACCTTTTATGCCGATTAAAGTATTTTGAATTTCTAGGCGGCAATGTAATCCAAAGTCCGAGAATCAATCAACCACAAAGATACTTATGGAATGCAAAAATATTGGAAATACTAACTATGTTCTAGTTTGCGATGTTTGAAAGCGAGGGAAAGTGAAGATTTTGAAACTTTGTAATCATTGGCCTTTAAAACAGTCCAATTTTTGCCCATTCGGCAACGTTAGTTGCGCTCGCCGACTCACTCAGTGACACGCCGAGTGTTCACTTATGTCGCTCAGTTTTACAGGCCCTCTAGAAATGTGGGGGGCCAAACGACGGTCGACGTCGGGATCGCCGACCTAGTCGGTGATTCGCCAATATTTCCTAGGCTCGCCGAGTTTTACATACTCCATTTTAAAGATGTCTTGAGTCAAACGATGGTTTAGATCGGGCGCGCAGACCTATTCGACGATACGCCGATTGGACCTTGTAGCTCGCCAACCTGACATTTTCAAACACTCTCCACACTTTAACCTGCAAAATCAACACACAATTATTTCTAAAACAAAAATAAGGAAATAAAGGGTTTTGGGTTGCCTCACAAACAACAACTTAGTTAACGTTGTGGCAAGATGCAAGGCCATACCTAAACTCCACTCTTGGGGCTAGCCATAGCATCACTTGGCAACCCCCTATTTTGGTGCAAATAGAGCTGAGGCATCCCACGTGCCATAAGGTTCTCGAGCAGCTGGATCGATATGGAATGAGAACCAACCATCGGTTTCATCACTTCGATGATCTCTTTCATATCTTCCAGCACTCTATCATGTTCATTCACCTTGTGGAGAATGATCGAGAGCATTTCTCAACAAATTTACCCTCATTGTCCTTAGGCCTTTTTCTCTCATGAGGAGGGATGTATCTGTCCTTACTTTTGCATTGGACTTCAATCTTCGCTATCTTTTTAGCCAATTCATATTTTTGAGTCATCAGTATGGCCAACATGAAGTCTTTCTCTACTTCGTGGTTTGTTTTAAACATGTTATCAAGCAGGTGGGCTACTACATAGAGTTGTTGTGTAATACCACCCAGAATGAGTTGGTCAGCCAATACCTTGTTTCAGGGACTAAGACTTCTGTAAAAGTAATCTAGGAAGACTATATCGGGAATTTCAGGAGTTGGGCATTGAACTAGAAGTTCTTTAAACCTTGCCCATGCCTCATGAATCTGTTCACCTTCCAATTGTTTAAAGGTTAGAATGCGATCCCTTAACATCATTACTTCTAATGGAGGCAACTCCATGTGCTCACGAGTACTGCTCCACATACTCACCTCCTATGTTTCAAAGCTCAATGAAGCAAAACACAAAGCTAAAAATTAAGTAAGTAGAACTATAACTAACAAGAACAAAATTCAACTTAACTAAAAATTCTCAAGTAACACCACTCCCCGGCAGCGGCGCCATTTTGATGTTTAACGTAATTAAAGACAAAACTTCAAATTCAAGTGTCTACGATCGCGTGTAGTAATATAACCCAACCGAATGGGCTGGGGTCGAGTCCCAAGGGAGCGGTTAGTAATCGAAAATTAAATAGAAAAGTAAAATTATGTTTATATCAATCATAGCTATAAAATTTAACAAAAAAAAACATATTAAATCACAAAGTGACACGAATGTCAATTATCAATGTGCGGTTTGTATTCAACTAACAAACAAAAAATAGCAAAAATATAAATATACAAGACAGGGAGACAAGATTCTTGGGATGTGATAGGAATAGGGGATAAAATAAAAAACCGGGTAAATGCTATTGATAGTAAATTGTTGAACATTTGTAACTAAGCTAGACTTTAGTGGGGGTAAATTTTCTATTGAACAACTTACCCCGAATCATCTCTGTTTCTCTCTAACACCGAGTTGCAGCAATTAAGCACAACCTTCGCCTTAGCCCATTCACTCTCTCGAGCTGAATGAGTGAGAGAAGGTCTAGGATTCACTCTCTCGAGCTAACCCATGATGACCCAATAACCACAGGCTATCGATTTAGCATGTTTGATTTTAAAACCTCTCTCTCGAACAAGCCAAAAACACTAAGATGAAATTATATTTGCAACTACAATCAAATTAAGTTCAAACACAACTACTAAACAAAATCACATTTAAACAGCAAATAGACTAACAATGAGCAATACCCAACATTAAATTTAACCCATATTCACAATCACACCCCAAGAATTAGGCGTTTAGCTAGACATGAAAAAGAGATAGAAATCGATACCAAAAAATGTTTCCATCAAATGGGTACGATAGAAAATATATGTAAACACGTCTAAGAGGAAGACTCTTTGATGCCCACTTCCAATTTCTTGCAGATAAAACCTTTCAAAACTTTAAACATCAAGAACTATGTCTCCCAAAAACTCTAAGAACTGAAACTGAAAATATTCTAAAAATCAGTAATAATTCCCTACAACTTGATATAACACTTCTGATTCAAATGGGCATTTATAGTTTTAAAAAATTTATGTTGTGAAAGACCACTCGACGTAGTTAGTCGGGATCGCCGATGCACTCGATGATCCGCCCTTTGGTCTGCTTCATCGCCTTTCAGCTTTTGCCTGCAGTATCTCTGCATTTTGAATCATTGGGCGATATGATATTTCTTCGCAGAACTGTTCGGCGACGCACCAACTGCTCCCTTTCATCGCCAACTTGATATTTTCCTTCATGGCTCAGCACACTGGAACTTTGGGCTAGGTGCGACTCGCCTAATGCATTAGGCGATCCTCAGGGCTTCATTTCTTCGTTATTTTAGCCTCCTTGTTTCTTTTTTGCTTGATAGCGTCACTGCTTTGTCTCTCAACTCAAATACCTGAAACTTAAGGATTTACATCAATTACTGAGACAAAATATGCATTTCAGGACACTAAATCGATCGAAATAAAGCCCTAAATGTGTCCAAATTGTGCACTCATGAATCCACTAGCTAAAGACCTATGCGGGCACATAGTTATGGGATAAGGGGATTGCTACTAGAAAACCAACCTCTACTAACGGAAGAGCATCCATCCCAAGAGATTGCTACTAAGAAAACCCAACTTCAACTAACGAAAGAGCTTCCATCTCATATCAATATCCACTCGGTACTAAGCATTGATTCCCAAAAGTGACATATTAAGTCTTGACGTAAGTTCATAATCATGGAAGAATGTCTTGACAATCAATCCAACATAATCATACTATAGCTCCAAGATTCTTCAGGTGAGACTAGTTTTGCAACCTTAGAATCATCATATGTGACAAACCTTTCACACCATATCAAATTCATACATAAATGTGTTCATAAGGATAAAAAACAAAAACAACAATAATTAGATCATGATCATATTCACTTTACTCTCAAAGTGTTCTTATGGTTTTTACGTATCCCTGAACATCATGCATAATTCACATATCTTGCCTTTCAAGGCCACAAGACATCAACATATCAACAATTAAAAAATAGACATGAATGATAGTAACCCAACTATAATAGGCATAATCTCATATCAATCCTTCTAGAATCAACAATTCATATCATAAGATCCGATTAGGAAAACTAAGGATTTCATGTGTTCTTGGGGTAATTTATCATAAATCAATAATAAATCACCAATTCAATCATTATCCATCATAAATCAACCATTAAAAACGTTTTAGGAAAGAACCCATAAGATTGAAGACAAACCCTAACTTTGGGGAAATCAATAGTTTTGAAATTCAATTTGGAGGGACTCCTTGGATGGAAATTATCCAAGGATGAAAGACTACCATACCTTATTGAAGAATTCCCACGAATATGAGGAGAAAATCTTGAATCGTCAACCCTAGCTTTACCCTTCTTCTTCTTCTTTGGTGCTCTAGAGAGAGAAATTTAGAGAAGTGCAACTCTTTGGGAATTATTAGGGTTTTGGAATAAATGACTTAATTGGGTGATTTTTGTGGTTAAAATTACTTAAATATGGGTCCTAAGCTTTGGCAAAACGACATATCTTTGAGTTAAAACAATTTGGAAAAGACCCAAGAATTTCCCTTGCAAGAAACTACGGAAATGGCATGATGGACGCCTCCACGGATCGTCATCCTCACCATGGCTCGGAAAATGGGTTGTGAAGAATTTTCAGCCTGACAGTGCTTCACTATTTTGGGCACAAGTTTTTATCCCCAAGATCGAAATTGGGAAAAATATGTGGTGTTGGAAAGAGGGCACAGAGAACTTTAATTTTATAGGTAATGACACACCTAATTCATTTTGAGCTAAGAGATATCATCATTTGAAGTTGACCCTAAACTCTAAGGCTAGTGTAAAGCCCTTCAAGTGAGGCTCCACGAGCCTTGGTGCCTACCACGAGCTGTGGTGCCTCTCGTGGTCATGATACAGTAGCTAGGCAACCTTCCCATTAATCCCTAAAAATCTAAGGCACCACCACGAGCCTTCCCACGAGCCGTGAAGTGGCTCATGTGAAGGGGGCCATTTTGGTTAGCCTTTGTTTAACCACTGTCTAGCCCACCACGAGTCACACCACGAGTCGTGGTGGTTGTCTTGGAAGGTGAAGTAGTGTCAATGTAAAAGTGGACTGCCCTAGTCCTCTTCTTTGACTCTTGACCTCTTCCTTGGCTCTAACCTCACACTTACCCCTAGTTTACTCTACTATTTTGTGGGATGCTACACCATAGCTCTGGAAGAACAAGATAAAACCACCTTCACTTGCCCTTATGGGACGTTTGCCTTCAAACGGATACCATTTGGATTGTGTATGCTCTAGCAACCTTCTAGCATTGAATGATGTCGATATTTTTAGATATGGTGGAGGAAACTATTGAGGTATTTATGGATGATTTTTATGTGGTAGGTGACTCATTTGATGGTTGTCTGATGCATTTGGTCGAGGTACTAAAATGGTGTGAAGAGTGCAATCTTGTGCTCTATTGGGAAAATTGTCACTTCATGGTGAAAGAGGGGATAGTTCTAGGTCATCGGATTTCTGAGACGGGTATTGAGGTTGATAGAGCTAAAGTTGAGGTAATAAAAAATCTTCCACCACATATCTCTTTAAAAGGTTTTAGAAGTTTTTTTGGGCATCCAGGTTTTTATTGGAAATTTATCAAAGATTTCTCTAAAATTGCACACCCATTGTCCAAAATGCTTGACAAGGAGTCTAAGTTTGATTTTGATGATTCTTGTTTGAGAGTATTTGAAGAGTTGAAAGTAAATCTAGTTTCCGCACCTATCATTATTTCACCGGATTGGGGGGCAACCGTTTGAAGTGATGTGTGATGCAAGTGGAGTGGCGCTTGGTGTGGTATTGGGGCAGAGGCAAGAGAAAATTCTTCATCCAATTTACTATACCAACAAAGCGCTGAATGTGGCTCAAAAGAACTATACAGTGACTGAACAAGAACTCCTTGCTGTGGTTTTTGCATTCGAGAAATTTTGATCCTACTTGCTTGGTACTAAGGTCATAGTGCATACTGACCATTCAGCATTGAGGTATCTGATTTTTTAAAAGGATGCAAAATCGAGGTTGATCAGATGGGTATTGTAGCTGCAAGAGTTCAATTTTGAGGTGAAAGACAGAAAGGGGACAGAAAATCAAGTTGCCGATCATTTGTCTAGATTAGACGAGGAAGCTATGCTCAAGCTAGGATATGGGGCTGAAATTAATGATGCATTTCTAGACGAACAGTTATTGGCTGTTAATTATGATCTTAGTCCTTGGTTCGCAGATTTTGCTAACTACTTGGCAAGTGATCTGGTTCCATTAGATTTGTCATTTCACTAGAGAAAAAAGTGTGTGCATGATGTGAAAAAGTTATTTTGGGATAAGCCTTACTTGTTCCGTATTTGTGCTGATGGGAATATTCGTCACTGTGTGGCCGAGGTTTAGGTGATGAGTATACTAAAGGTGTGTCATTCATCGCGTGTTGGTGGGCATCATAGTGGTATTCATACTGCTCATAAAATCTATCAGTGTGGGTTTTACTGTCCTACCATCCACCAAGATTCTCATGATTTCCCCAAGTCTTTTGATCGTTGCCAATGGGAAGGAGGAATTTCAAAGAGGCAAGAGCTACCCATGAATTCGATAATGGTGATTGAGTTGTTTGATGTTTTGGGACTTGACTTCATGAGTCCATTTGTGAGTTCACATGGGATGAAGTTTATTCTTGTTGTGATTTACTATGTGACGAAATCAGTGGAGGCAATTGAGCTTCCAAACAATGAGGGTAAGAGTATCACCGCATTCCTGAAAAAGAGTATCTTCTCAAGATTTTGTACACCTAGGGCGACTATCAACGATGGAGATTCCCACATTTGTAATAAGTTGTTCAAGGTGTTGCTCGAAAAATATGGAGTCCGTCACAGTGTAGCTACTCCTTACCATCCGCAGTCTTGTGGGCAAGTTTAAGTGTCAAACAGAGAGATAAAGTAAATCCTCGCAAAGACTGTGAACACCAACAGAACGGACTTGTCAAGAAGGCTTGATGATGCTCTATGTGCCTATCACACCTCATTCAAGACTCCCATAGGTATTTCCCCCTACCAACTTGTATATGGGAAGTCATGCCATTTTCGGGTGGAGCTACAGCATAAGGCCATGTGGGCGCTAAAGAAGTTGAATTTGAATTGGGGAGCCGCATTGATCAAAAGAGTTGATTATGTAAAAAGAAAGTCCTAATGGTTTCTACGTGTGCAGGGACAAAAGGCAAAATTTGCAGAAAAACATATGTGCAGTGGTCTACGGACCCCATCGACGGTCCTTTGGTCCATCCATAAATCGTGAATGGCATCTGTAGACCCCAACTAAGTGTTTTGAATTTTCTATGTGCCTGAATCACCTATAGACCACCCCTATGGTCCGTAGGTCGACCCACAGACTGTAGACGAGGTCTAGTGGGTCCAAAAACTAGGGTTTGTCTGACCCGACCCAGACCCCTTCTAAATAAAACCCCTTCATTTTTAAAACAGCCCCCACGTCCAAAACTCCAACCCAACCATTTCTAAACTCTTTCTCTCCCAAAATCATAATATCCCATAGATCAAGACCCTATTCACTTCCCCAAATCCCAAATCACCATTTTCTCTCCCAAATCACTTCTTCCCCAAAATATTCCTAGTCCACATTTGGTGTAAAAGGGATAGCGATGGTCTAAGGAGTTTATTGCATCATCAGACTTACCCACTTTGAATACTTGAAAGGTAAACGACTTCACCCTTACTTTAAATTCACTGTTCATTGTGTGTATAATGAAGTCATGAAGTTGGTACTTGACCTTGGGTTGTAAATTTCATTTTTGAATGTTAAATTGTATGCTAGAAAAACCCTTGGTATGACGATATGTGACTGTGTAGTTAGTCAAAACCGTATAATTAAAGTTAATAGGACAAATTGGAAGTTTTGACTTAGGGTTCATAGGTTTCGGTGTGATAATCTGTGAAATTGGAACCCTAAGGATGATTAACTACCAAATTACTTGTTGAAATGCATCTCTAGGACTAAGTTGTTTGTAATTGTTGAAAGAAAAGAATTGAAAGAAATGAACCATATGAAACCTTGCACACACTGACCCATGAGACCCCGTCTACGGACCGTAGGTCTAGTCCGTGGGCCAGTAGCACAAATAATTTTCACTAAGTGTCGAACCACGGTGTAGACTACTGTTCGTCGTTCAATAGATGGCTTGTTCTGCATATCCACAGTTCCCACATCAGAGACCTAATTTTGGGTACTCTTACCTATGGAGGGGACCCACAGACCGTCGTTCCATCGACGAACCATAGGTACTTACCGTAGGTCGACAGTTCAGGTACTGTCCAGATTTTTTTTAGTTTTTTTTAATGATTTCTTGTTCTAAAATTCTTCCAAGTGTTTTATTTTTTTGTTTTGGTACTAAGTAAGCTTCCACATGTACTTTGGCCCCCAAGCAAGTTCCCACCTGTGCTGCTAAGGGAAAATTAAAATTTGTCGGTCATTCGCGATGTATGATCATTGAGGAGGACACGGAGGACACTGACTATATTCCTCTCAACACAAGGAATTCCCCTATTCTTAGATGTTGGTCTTAATATGAGGATGTGATTCGTGTAGTGTCTATGTCTCTTAAATGCTTTATTGTGTAAAGGTGGAAAGGATGAATGGCAAGTTCACTTTTGGTGACATTAAGGTGGTGCCTTAGTGTGGGTGGTGGTATGGGACGCTATACATACATTGCACAAGGTATAACTTGAGGGTTACTTGAGGTAGAGGATCAAGGTGAAGGTAAAGGTTTATATGTGAATTATGTTCTAATGTGCAAATGTGACTTGTATGTTGGTTGTGACTTATACTATGCCTCTTTTATAAATGTTCATGAAGTTTTACTAAATGGCATAAAACCATGACTTTCAAACAAAAAGTCCCTTTTTAAGCATATTTTTGCATGGTCATCATACTTAGTACATCTAATGTGCTAACCCCATTCTTCCCCTTTTCTTACTAAAGTGTAGGGCTTGGAGATGTTGGTGTTCTATGCTTGAAGGATAGGTTTCTAAGGTGCTTAAAGATGAATACTTGGTGAGTCCTCATAGTTTCGAGGACAAAATCCATCATGTTCCTTTTATGTCTTTTAGTTTTTTGTTAAATCTTTTGTATGGGCTAAGTCCCCGTGTTTTATTCAAAGTTTTAGATGGTTTGAGACATAGTATACAAAGTCTAGAAAGTCTTCCGCTTGCTTTTTAATGAAAATGTCTTCGGTTGTAAAGAAAGTTTTAAATTCTTCTCTAATTTCCTATGTTCTTATGTTCAAGAATGCTATGAGGCTTGTATTAGACTCCCTTCGAGGTCGAGTACGCCTTCTTACGACTAGGGGGTGCTCTCGGGTCGTGACAAATATGGTATCAGAGCACAAGATTTTGGAATGATCTTAGGATGTCAAACAACATCTAGTAGAGTCTTGTTCATAATGTGAAGCGTGCCACACTATGAAATGGAGGCTATTGGGGATTAAGAAAGTTTCACTTCTTCATTCTTCAAGTCATGCCATAAATTTTAACTCTATAATGTCTTTCCCTTATTCCTTATGTGATGGTCTTTGGAGTGTGACCACTTGAAAATAGTATGTTAGAAGGGTTGAGGGAGTGAAAAGGTTGGTTGCAATGCCAACTATGGCTAGGAGACTTGATAGATATGAGATGGAAGATTGTGATGTTGACTTGAGTGTAAATGGGTTGCTTTATGGTTATGTGTGATGTTTGTAGAAGATTATGATGAGTTTTGAGGAATGTTGAAAGAGTTGATGAAATGTGGTGTTTTTAAGAATGCCTAGGTGTTATGAGTATAAAGGTTCAGTGGTGTCTTGCTCCGACCTCAAAATGGAAAGAAGTGAAATTTTGAAGAGTTGGTATATGCTTACTCCTAAGTGGGGAATAATGTGCCTAGATGGTAAGGTCTTTGAGTGTCATTGTTTTTCATGATTTAGGCTTGATGGAGGTTCCTATGTTATGTTCATGATGACCTTAGTTGAGTTTACTTCTAAGTGGGGGATAGTATATTGAGTATTAAGGCTGTTGAGAGTTCCGATATTCTTACCTATTCCTTTATGTGCCTATTCCAGCCTAAGACAAAGAGTTAATTTTTAGCTTGTTTCATGTTTTGGAGTCATGTGTTACATTGTGTTTCCATGTTCTAGTTATATTATGCATGTTCTAGTTGGATTCTTGTTTAGTTGAGAAAATGAGTTTTTCATGATTTATTTTTCCTCATATTGATGTGCATTTAGTTTGAGTTGTCTATATGCTTCATGAGGATAAATGTTGAACATGCCTAAATGTGCTTTATTGAAAAAGATTCATAATGTGCTTTTATGAGAAAATTGCTCAAATGTGCTTAATGATGTTGTAATGAGTATGATGTGATTTGGAGAAGGAAGTTCCTCCAATGAAATGAGAAATGAGATGTTTTGGTGCATAATGATTTTGTAGATGTAGTTCCTACCTTCTTGTTTGCATTGAGCCTCTTGATGTGGAGTTGATGTTTTCTCCTATGTTTATGCATTCATGTTGGTGTTGCATGCATGATTGTGCTGCTAGTCTTGAGTGGTTACCCTTAATGTGTTTAAAGTGTCATTCGAGTACGAATCTCCTAAGTGGGGGATAATGTAACGACCCTAAAAACGAATAAGTTAAACTAGAGCCTATCGTGTGTGTGTGTTTGAGTTTGGTGTGAGGTTTTATGGTGCTTTATGTTGTCCCGAGTCATGGTTGAGGGGTTTAGGGGTTAAACATCAAGGTACGACTCCCCATGGTTGAGGGGTTTAGGGCTAAGTCCCAATGTTGTATTCAAAGTATTAGATGCTTTGAAACATAATATATAAAGTCTAGAAAGTCTTCCCCTTGCTTTTTAATGAAAATGTCTTCGATTGTAAAGAAAGTTTTAAATTATTCTCTATTTTCTTATGTTCTTATGTTCAAGAATGCTATGAGACTTTTATTAGACCCCCTTCGGGGTCGAGTATGCCGTGTTACGCCTAAGAGGTGCTATCGGATCGTGACTGTAAATTTTCTCTCGAACAACTTACCATGAATGAACTCGGTTTCTCTCCAACTCCAAGTTGCAGCAATTAAGCAGAACCTTCGCCTTAGGATTCACTCTCTCGAGCTGAACCCACGACGACCCAATAACGATAGGCTATCGATTTAGTAGTTTTGCTTTTAAAATCTATCTCTCGAACAAGCCAAAAACACTAAGATGAAATCCTATTTGCAACTACAATAACATTAAGTTCAAACACAACTACTAAATAAAATCACATTTAAACAGCAAATAGACTTCGCGCAACTTTTTGGCGACGCGCCGACTGTTCCCTTTCATCGCCAACTTGATATTTTCATTCAGGGCTCAACACACTGCAACTTTGGGCGAGCTTAAAGTTATTCGGTGACTTGCCTAATGCATTAGGTGATCCACAGGCCTTCATTTATTCGTTCTTTCAACCGTCTTGTTCCTTTTTTGCTTGATAGTATCCATGTTTTGTCTATCAACTCAAATACCTGAAACTTAAGGATTTACATCAATTATTGAGACAAAATATGCATTTGAAGACACTAAATCGATCAAAATAAAGCCCTAAATGGGTCCAAATTGTGGACTCATCAACACCCCCAAATTAAACTTTTGCTTGTCCTCAAGTAAAACTCAAGTTCAGCAGTTCAAAAAGGATATCTCAAACAATGCTACACAAGACACAATCATGAATGCACACAAAAAGTCTCAACTTACTCGTGCAGAGATCAATTGTGCACTGAAAGATTCAAGTTGTGACACACCATTATCAATGATTCTCAAATTCACAATACTTGCTTCAAATGCAAGTTCAAGATCAACAAAAGTGTTTAAATGCCCTCACACAAAGAATGATTCCATTTTCACACACAATGGTTCAACAATTTATAGTTTTGAAATCAAGATTAAAAATCGACTTTTGCTTCAGCTCATTCAAGATTAAAATGGTTTTTTTCAAGGCTTGTAATGGGGATTAGTGTAATGACATGGTCATTTAGTCTTATAGGCTAAAAATCCTCATGAAATGTGATGTGAACAACACCTACTTTCCTTTTCTTTATCAATTTCACTCAAGCTCAAAAGTTACCTCTTATTCATTTTCCATGAGTTATAGGAAACCCCATTTTCTTTGTGTTTCACAACTTTATTTCACAACTTTTTCTTTCTTTTTCTTTTTCAATATCTTCTTCTTTTTCTCTCTCTCTTTTTTTCATATGGAGGGGTTCCACTTTTCTCAAAACATGGGCACAAGAGATTTCTTTGCATTTACTTGATTTACCTTCTCTTTTCACCACACCCCCAACTTAGGCTTTTGGCCTAAGTTGGCTATTCAAACAAACCACAAATCATGAGGATTATGGGTAATGGGTTAATAAAAGGTAGCAATTTTATCACGTTTCTTACAAGAAAAGGTTAAGGTTCAAAGGGTTCTCAGAAGAGGTTCACATACTCCCAAGGTAAGCCACAAAAGAGGTATACTTTCAAATTGGTTCACACTCTTTAAAGTTGCCTAAGATCATCTCAAGAAATTGCATCACTTAGTAAAACAGACCAATGGGGAAAATTCTAGGTGTCATCATGCATGGTTCACAATATGCTCATCACACAAGGCATTGACACCAAATTCAAATAAAACTCCACACTTTCGCTAGTGTGCAATGTTCATCACAAGTGACTCGATTCGATAATTGGCTAGTCACAACAAGATGCAAAGAGTTCACATATTGTCTATCTTCAATTGGCCTTGTTGTAGCCGCACATTCATTTATGTTCGATTATGAGCACTATTCAAGTCATCGGTATTGATCAAAACTGATACTCAAATTTGCAAGAGAACGACCACATTCAACACATACAAGAGGTGGCAATTTTATTTTTCAAAAGGGTCAAAAATCATTTACAATTAAAAGCAAGGAGCCACAATCTCAAACATTCTACAACAAGCAATATCTAACACAATTTAAGCTCAAACCCCAATGTATAAACAAAACTAATATGCACAAATGTGGGCCTCACCCCACCACAAAAAAAATTTATTTGTCCTCAAATGCAAACAAAAATATCCTAAAGTAAAATAAAGTAGGACAGAGAGGGAAGTAAAGAGGGGATCTTGTCTATGCAGTCGCTCCATCTGTGTGGGCATCAGTGACCGGTATATTTTTCTGGAGTTGGGCATTAATGTCCGGAGTCACCTCGGAAGGATCAACAGTATCAGACCCACTAGGAGCAGCCGAGGAGGTCTCGGTAACTGATGTTTGGATCACCGACTGCATACTCATCCCCGCAAGATCTAACAAGTCTCCATATATATTCTCCTCCTGTGTATGTATCTGCTCCTCGTCGGTCTCAGCATCCGAATCACTCACTGTGGTCTCATCAATGTGTACATCGTCGGTGGTAGCCGGAGGAATCTCAGGATCATCTAAATCATTAGCATCCTTTAGTAATGAAGTGAAGTCGGTAGACTTCAGATAGTCTACGTCCTTTCTCAAGTCTGCTACCTTGGCCTGCAAATTTGTAACCTTGGAGGCCTCCCCATGTCTGCTTTCACAAGATGTGACTCACACAGCCAACTCATCAACAAAAGTCTGGATGGGGGTAAGTGCAACAAGGATGGCACTCTCAATTATTCCTTAGATGGAGCTCTCAAGTCGGGTCACCCTCACATCAGCTGCATATGACAAGTGCCCCATCTTCAGGATCATGGCCTGAGTAATCTTGACTAGGTGGGACTAGGTGGAGGTACCAGGAACCTGTGAAGAAGTAGAAGGGGCAGAAGCACCGGAAGGCCCGGAGCCCGAAGTAGGGGAAGACGCCTCTGCAAGTATCAAATCTATATCCACCTCTAGGATGTGTCCACTGGAATTGACCTCCTCATGTCAGCCTCCTCTATTGTGTACTCTGCCTCAATACGTCGGATGTCAGTGGAGGAAAAAGAGGTAACCTCAATCTCTCTTACATCATCCCTGGGTACTCTAGCACGCCGGCACAACTCATTGATCAGGACCAGGATTGGCATAGAAGTCTGCTTGGCTCTCATGGCCATCTTCTGCGAAAGAAGGAGTCTCAGGTCGATGCTCCTCTGTGACATGATAGATCCAAGGCATGCTGCCTTAGGATGGGACAAAATAGACTCGTTCTGGGATGGCATTATAATGCTACTGATGAAGCCAAACCAGAAACGAGTAGCAATGCTCAAGTCCCTCTTCTCTATGAGAACTCCTGCCTCTATCCACCTCGAGGTGGTGTCGGAAATCAGTGGAGCCAACCAGCCCTTCAAGTCATCAAAGGACTGAGCCACATGTAAACCCTCGTAAGGACATGTAGAGTGCAGTGTTCTCTCCAATGCAGTGTTAATATGCTCACTGTTGCACCCAAGTTCCTTACATCTGACCAAGACTGACTTCACCGGTCTGAACTTGCTTGCCCTTTTCGTACTTTTCTGTACCAACTCCCCATAGGTTTTGTAGAACTCACGAACCCATGAAGGAATATAAGGGCCTATGGGACTGGTAAACTGATTAAACCTATGGTAGTTGAGAGTGTCCAGGATATCTGAGTATTTACCCCCCAGGCCCTTAGTGGATAATAACTTTTCCTCAAGGATGGTTCGTAAACCTTCACCTTTCAACCCGTTTAGAAGTTTGGGTGCAAGAACGACTGGTGGCACGGGAGCGACAAGAGGTGCTGGAGTTGGCAGTGATTTTGTTGTTGTGGTTGCATGAGGAACTCTAGTGGACGTGGGGTGAGATCTAGCCCGGAGCTCATTCCTTCGGAAAATCAAAGGTTGCTCATCCTCAGGCTCATACAAATTAGCCATGGTGTCAACAACCAATCTTTCAAATGTGTGCTTCTTTCTTTTGCCTTTGTCTCCTAGTGGGAGTTCTTGTCTTCTCTTCTATGGAGGATTTGATCCCCCTTCATTTATAGTAATACCCCATGTTTTTTTCTAGAGTTGTCTGTACCATATCTGTAGAACAACAGAGAGAAATTAAAAAATATTTATATCAAAGGATAGAAAATTAACTACAGACAGACTCGACAATCAAGTCGGCGAGTCGTTGAATCTCTTTTGCGAGCTAACTCGGGTTCACCGAAATGATTGACTCAAAATTCTCAGCAAGTCGGCGATGGAAGGTCCCTTTCGGCGAATCACCGATAGCTTTCAGTGAGCAAGGGCTAACCCGCTGAAAGTTCCAGTGCAAAAAAGGTTTAAGGGCGCAGACAAAGGGCGATAAAGAAGACCTTTGGCAGGTTGCCGAGTGCTTTCGGCGACCTCATGCTTCTCGCCAAAAGTTACAGAATTCAACTACTCATTAAACATGAAATTAAAGGCAAGATGGGGACATTAGGCGAACCGCCGAGTGGTTCGGCAGGCTCGACCCAGCTCGCCAAACGGCCCAACGTGCCTATTTTCAACCCAACTTCTCAAATTCAACCCCGCAACCCTCAAAAACAAAATCAAAGCATGCACTAGTTAAATTAAGCTCAGACCCATAACACTCATCACCCCGGGATACTCAAATTTCTGTGTGGTTTTGCCAAATTTGGCCATTTGATGACTTTTGCCCTTAAGAATGGTGTCACCCACTATATCATTGTGCAATTTACGCCATTTAGCACAAATACAGGCAACTCAGACTTCACCCAACCAATCTAACCAACATGCAAGCACAACCCCACAAAATTTAATTCATTTTAAGGCACAAATTTACGGTCATTCAATGATCAAGACAACACGGGCAAGATTATCAAATTAAAATCGGCATTCAAACATTATAATCCTATCAGAGAGGCCCACCACACACAACACTAAGATAAGATCATTGCAAATGAGTAAAAATTTAATAAAATAAACTAGGGGTTTCGAAAACCAATCATTTATGTCGATTAAAGTATTTTAAACTTCTAGGCGGTAGTGTATTCCAAAGTCCGAGCACCAATCAACAACAAAGATATTTATGGAATGCAAAAATATTGGAAATACTAACTAGGTTCTAGTTTGCGAAGTTTGAAAGCGAGGGAAAGTGAAGATTTTGAAACTTTAAAACCATTGGGCTTTAAAACCGTCCAATTTTCGCCCATTCGGCGACGTTAGTCGTGCTCACCAAACCACTCAGCAACACAGCGAGTGTTTACTTAGCTCGCCGAGTTTTACAGGCCCTCTAAAAATGTGGGGGCCAAACGGTAGTCGACGTCGGGATCACCGACCTGGACAACGATTCGCCAATAATTTCCTAGGCTCACCGAGTTTTACAGACTCTATTTTGAAGATGTCTTAAGTCAAACGACAGTTTAGATCGGGCGCGCTGACCTATTCGGTGATGCACCGACTAGACCTTGTAGCTCGCCAACCTGACATTTTCAAACACTCTCCACACTTTAGTCTGCAAAATCAACACACCATTATTTCTAAAAAAAAACGAAGGCAATAAAGGGTTTTGGGTTGCCTCCCAAACAACGCCTCAGTTAACGTCGTGGCATGACGCAAGTCAACACCTAAACTCCACTCTTGGGGTTAGCCATAACATCACTTGGCGACCCCCTCTTTTGGTGCAGGTAGAGCTGAGGCATCACATAACCCATAAGGTTCTCGAGCAGCTGGATCGATTTGGAATGAGAACCAATCATCGGTTTCATCACTTCGATGATCTCCTTCATATCTTCCAGCACCCTATCATGCTCTTTCACCTTGTGGAGAATGATCGAGAGCATTCCTTCGACACGTTTACCCTGATTGTCCTTAGATTTTTTTTCTCTCATGAGGAGGGATGTATCTGTCCTTCCTTTTGCATTGGACTTCAATCTTCGCTATCTTTTTAGCCAACTCATCCATCTGAGTCATCAGTGCAGCCAACATGAAGTCCTTCTCCACTTCTTGGTTTGTTTCAGCCATGTTATCAAGCAGGTGGGCTGCTATCACATAGGGTTGTTGTGTAATACCACCCATAATTAGTTGGTCAGCCAATACCTTATTTCAGGGACTAAGACTTCTGTAAAAGCAATCCAGGAATACTATATCGGGAATTTTAGTAGTTGGGCATTGAATTAAAAGTTCTTTAAACCTTGTCCATGCCTCATGAATCCGTTCACCTTTCTATTGTTTGAAGGTTAGAATACAATTCCTAAACATCATTACTTCTAATGTAGGAAACTCTATTTTCTCGTGAGTGCTGCTCGACATACTCACCTCCTCTGTTTAAAAGCTCAATGAAGCAAAACACAAATCTAAAAATTAAGTAGGTAGAACTATAACTAACAAAACCAAAATTCAACTTAACTAAAAATTCTCAAGTAACACCACTCCCCGGCAGTGGCGCCATTTTGATATTTAACGTAATTAAAGACACAACTTCCAATTCAAGTGTCTACGATCGCGTGTAGTAATATAATCCAACCGAATGGGTTGGGGTCGAGTCCCAAGGGAGCGGTTAGTAATCGAGAATTAAATAGAAAAGTAAAATTATGTTTAAATCAATTATAGCTATAAACTTTAACAAAAACAAATATATTAAATCACAAAGTGACACGAATGTCAATTATAAATGGGCGGTTTGTATTCAACTAATAAACAAAAAATAGCAAAAATATAAAGATACAAGATAGGGAGACGGGATTCTTAGGATGTGATAGGAATATGGGATAAAATAAACAACCGGGTAAATTCTATTGATAGTAAATTGCTGAAAATTTGTAACTAAGCTAGACTTTAGTAGGGGTAAATTTTCTCTTAAACAACTTACCCCGAATCAACTAGGTTTTTCTCGAACACCGAGTTGCAGCAATTAAGCACCGCCTTCGCCTTAGCCCATTCACTCTCTCGAGCTGAATGAGTTGGAGAAGGTCTAGGATTCACTTTCTCGAGGTGAACCACGACGATCCAATAACCACAGGCTATCGATTTAGTAGTTTTGATTTTCAAACCTCTCACTCGAGCAAGCCAAAAACACTAAGATGAAATTGTATTTGCAACTACAATCCAATTAAGTTCAAACACAACTACTAAACGAAATCACATTTAAACAACAAATAGACTAACAATGAGCAATACCCAATATTAAATTTAACCCGTATTCACAATCACACCCCAAGAATTGGAGTTTTAGCTAGATATGAAAAAGAGATAGAAATCGATACCAAAAAGTGTTTCCATAAAATATGTACGATAGAAAATATCTGTAAACACGTCTAAGATGAAGATTCTTTGATGCCCACTTCCAATTTCTTGGAGATAAAACCTTTCAAAAACTTTAAAGCTCTAGAACAATGTCTCCCAAAAACTCTAAGAACTCAAACTGAAAATATTCTAAAAATCAATAATAATTCCCTACAACTTGATATAACACTTCTTATTCAAATGGGTATTTATAGTTTTCAAAAATTTGTGTTGTCAAAGACCACTCAGCGTAGTTAGTCGAGATCACCGATACACTCAGTGATCCACCCTTTGGTTGAGTTCATCGCCTTTCAGCTTTTGCCTTCAACATCTCCGCATTTTGAATCATTGGGCGATATGGTATTGCTTCGCGGAACCGTTCGGCGACGCGCTGACTACTCCCTTTCATCGCCAACTTGATTTTTTCCTTCAAGGGTCAGCACACTGGAACTTTGGGAGAGGTTAAGCCCATTCGGCGACTTGCCTAATGCATTATGCGATCCTCAGGCCTTCATATCTTTGTTTTTTTAGTCGCCTTGTTTCTTTTTTGCTTGATAGCATCCCTGCTTTGTCTCTCAACTCAAATACCTGAAACTTAAGGATTTATATCAATTATTGTGACAAAATATGCATTTGAGGACAGTAAATCGATCAAAATAAACCCTTAAATGAGTCCAAATCATGGACCCATGAATTCACTAGCGAAAGACCTATGCGGGCAAATAGTAATGGGATAAGGGGATTGCTACTAGAAAACCAACCTCTACTAATGGAAGAGTGTCCATCCCATGAGATTGCTACTAGGAAAACCCAACCTCAACTAACGAAAGAGCTCCCTTCTCATATCAATATCCACTCGGTGCTAAGCATTGATTCCCAAAAGTTACATATTAAGTCTTGACTTAAGTTCATAATCATGGTAGAATGTCTTGACAATCAATCCAACATAATCATACTATAGCTCCTAGATTCTTTAGGTGAGACTAGTCTTGCAACCTTAGAATCATCATATGTGACAAACCTTTCACACCATATCAAATTCATACATAAATGTGTTCATAAGGATAACAAACAAACACAACAACAATTAGATCATGATCATATTCACTTTACTCTCAAAGTGTTCTTATGGCCCTTACGTAACCTTGAAAATCATGCATAATTCACATATCTTGCCTTTCAAGGCCACAAGCCATCAACATATTAACAATTACAAAATAGACATGAATGATAACATGATTCAAATAACCAAACTATAATAGTCATAATCTCATATCAATCCTTCTAGAATCAACAATTCATATCGTAAGATCCAAATTTGGAAAATTAAGGATTTCATGGGTTCTTGGGGTAATTTATCATAAATCGACAATAAATCACCAATTCAATCATTATCCATCATAAATCAACCATTAAAAACGTTTTCGGAAAGAAACCACAAGATTGAAGACAAACCCTAGCTTTGGGGAAATAACTAGTTTTGAAATTCAATTTGGAGGGACTCCTTGGATGGAAATTATCCAAGGATTAAAGACTACCATACCTTATTGAAGATTTCCCACAAATTTCAGGAGAAAATCTTGATTCGTCAACCCTAGATTCACCATTCTTCTTCTTCTTCTTTGGAGTTCTACAGAGAGAAATTTTGTAGAAGATGAACTCTTTGGGAATTATTTGGGTTTTGGAATAAATGGCTTAATTGGGTGAGTTTTGTGGTTAAAATGACTTAAATAGGGGTCCTAAGCTTGGGCAAAACGACATAATCTTTGTGTTAAAACAATTGGGAAAATACCCAAGAAGTTCCCTTCCTGGAAACTGTCGAAATAGCTTGACGGACGCCTTCACGGATCGTCATCATCACCACGGCCCGTCAAATGAGTCGTGAAGAATTTTCAGCTTGACAGTGCTTCACTATTTCGGGCATAACTCTTTACCCCGAGATCAGAATTGAGAAAACTCGGTGGCGTTGGAAAGAGGACTCAGAGACCTTTAATTTTATAGGTAATGGCCCACCTAATTCGTTTTGAGATAATAGATATAGTCGTTTGAAGTTTACCCTAAACTCTAAGGCTAAGTAAAAACCCTTCACGTGAGGCTCCACGAGCCGTGGTGCCTCTCGTAGTCATTATAAAGTATCTAGGAAACCTTCCCATTAACTCCTAAGAATATAAGGCACCATCACGAACCCTCCCACGAGCCGTGAAGTGGCTAGTTTGAAGGGGCTGTTTTTGGCAGCCTTTGTTTGTGCCACGGCCTAGCTCACCACGACCAACACCACGAGCCATGGTACTCACCACGAGCCATGGTGGTGGTCATGGAAGGTGAGGAAGTGTCCATGTAAGAGTGGACTTCCCTAGTCCTCCTCCTTGGCTCTTTCCTCTTCCTTGTCTTTAACCCTCACACTTAACCCTAGTTTAGTCTACTAGTTTGCGGGGTGTTACAATATTTCCCCCTTGGGAACATTCGTCCTCGAATGACACTTTAGACACCTTATGGGAGTAAAACTCAAGACTATCAGCCCATCATGCATGAAACATCATAACAATGCACAAAACGAAGGAGGAAAACTTCAACTCCAAACTAAACAAACTCAATGCAACACAATGGAGTAGGAACTACATCTAACAACCAAAAATTCATGAAATTCTACATCTACTCATATTGATTGAGGAACTATCATCTCCAAACTTAATCATGCTCAACATACTCTCATGGAGCTCATATGCAATTTAATATCAAAAGCATACTAAAGCATGTTCATCAACTCATCTCATGAAATCAAATAGGCAACTCATACTCAATGCACAACAACATGTGGAAAATCAATCATGAAAACTCATTTTCTTACTAAACACAAGTTTTAAAGAACATGCATCACATAAGAAGATCATGGAAACACCTAAAACACACATGACTTCAAAACATAATACAACTAAGAGAAACTTATCATCTCAAGCTAAAAGAGGAATAGAAGGAAAATATAAGGATGTCGGAACATTTTATTGGCCCTTGGCCTCCCAAGTAGCACCCTTACCTTCGACCCTCACTCAAAAGACCACTTGTTAACACTTTCATGAAAACAATTTCCTCATTTATTCTATTTCTTAACTTCCTGGTCTAAAACCTCTACCAGTACTTCTAATTTAGAGAGATTCTCCTTAACAACTCTAGTCCATAAGTAACCTTACCAACACCACTCAAAATCTCATATGAGCCTACCCAACCGGGGCTAAACTTCTCAAACTCACAATACCTCCAAGGTGAGAATTCAAACCATCCCAAATCATAAACATCTAGAACACTCCACGACCTTTCCATCTAAGAACATCATCTCCCCCTTAGGACTAAGCGTATACAGACTTTTCTAAGCACCATTTCTTTCAAATCTAAGGTCGGTCCAAGTTATCACTAATCCTTCACATCCATCACACATTATTATTCTAAACCACGATGAATTAAACCTATATCCTTCTTAGAGGAACCTACTCATTCAACACCACTAGGCATTACTTAAACACCCTATTCATCATGACTAAGTCGGGTTCTACTAAAAAACACACATAACCATAATACAACCCATTTATACTAAAGGATATTCTCTAAATCTATCATATCAAGTCCTATCTAGTCACGTAGCCATAATTGGAATCACTACCAACCTTTTCTCCCTAGATCCTTGTAGTATTAGCACTTCAAGTGGTCATATCCTAAAGACCATCATATAAGGAGTAGGAGAGAGACCTTATAGAGTTAAACTCTATGGCATGACTTAGAGGATAAGAAGTGAGATTTCCTAAACATCCAATAGCCTCCTATTCATAAATGTGGCATGCTTCACCTTTACGAAAAAAACTCTACTAGACGTGGATTGAGACATCCTAGAACCATTCCAAAACCTTGTGTTGTGATACCAAGTTTGTCACAACCCATGAGTACCCCCTATATGTGACACGGCGTACAAGATTCCGAAAAGCCTCATACGAGCCTCTTAGCATATCATAACATAAGATAATAGGAAATGATGCAGAAATTTGAAACTTTTCTTTAAAATTGAAGTTTTTTATAAAAACAAGCGAAAGTCTACACATTATATTAAACCATCTATAACCATTTGACTAACAACTTGGGACGCAGCCCACACAAAAGTCTAAAATATAAAACAATGACTTAAAGGACATGGTGGTCAATCCCTCAAATGTGATGAGGACACACCATAAATTTTCTTCTTGATCTACTATGAACCTAGCCACGAGGATGTAAGTCGACCTCACCAAACCCTACACTTTGTGAAAAATGTTGAAGATATATGGGTTAGTACAAAAATGCGATAAGTATGATAGCCATGCATAAAAACCTTGAAAACATGCTAAAAAAGACATTTTGATTGAAAACCATGCTATATGCAAATTCTGAACATCATCATAGAAATAGTTGGAAATCATAACTCACAGATAGGTTATCATAGCATAAGGATAACAACATAATCATAAGCAAAGCCTCCATCATAGACATATATACAGATTAGTCATCATGAGGTATAGTTCATATACATAGTCAATACTTAAATCATCATATCATAATAGAACCATCTCATAAGTAACCCTAAGTTATACTTGTAGAATGCATAGATAAGATCCCATAATCTCATCTACACTAAGTACCACTTTTAGGTCACCATAATCATAGTTACCATTCGTTGATATCATACTTAGCTAATACTCATGGAAAAGGAATTATTCACCTTTTATAAGTCATATCAAGGAAAGAAACTCATAGAAACAATCCACATTAAGCATACATCATAAGCATAAAAGTAAGGTACCACAAATACTCTCAAAGAATACTTGTGCGATGCATGAATAAGATCCCATAATCCTACCCATACTAAGTATAACTTCTTGAGTAATAATAGTTCATAATTCATGCTATTGTCATAGTGGGAATTAGCCTTAACCAATATAGACCGTGTGAGATAAACATGAAATCCGATGTCTACCCACACATAAAAGGGTGTCCTACTTGCCTAACATATAACTATACTCTTAGCTTGGTTGGATCAACTAGCCAAAGACCTATGTGGGCACACAGTTATGGTATAAGGGAATTGCTACTCTAATGGAAGAGCTTCCATCCCAGGAGATTGCTATTAGGAAAACCCAACCTCAACTATTGAAGAGCTCCCATCGCATATCAATATCTACTCGGTGCTAAACATTGATTCGCACAAGTTATATATTAAGTCTTGACTTAAGTTCATAATCATGGAAAAATGTCTTGACAATCAATCCAACATAATCGTACTATAGCTCCTAGATTTATTAGATGAGACTAGTCTTCAAACCTTAGAATCATCATATATGACAAACCTTTCACACCATATCATATTCATACATAAATCTGTTCATGAGGATAACAACAAAAAACAACAACAATTAGATCATGATCATATTTACTTTACTCTCAAAGTGTTCTTATGGCCCTTACATAGCCCTCAAAATCATACATTATTCACATATCTTGGCTTTCAAGGCCACAAGCCATCAACATATCCACAATTACAAAATAGACATGAATTATAACATGATTCTAGTAACCCAACTATAATAGGAATTATTTCATATCAATCGTTCTACAATCAACAATTTATATCATAAAATCCAAGTTTCGGAAATTAGGGATTTCATGGGTTCTTGTGGGAATTCATTATAAATAAATAATAAATCACCAATTCAATCATAATCCATCATAAATTAACCATTAAAAACGTTTTAGGAAAGAACCCACAAGATTGAATACAAACCCTAACTTTGTGGAAATCACTAGTTTTGAAATTCAATTTGGAGGGACTCCTTGGATGGAAATTATCCAAGGATAAAATACTACCATACCTTATTGAAGATTTCCCAAGAATTTGAGGAGAAAATCTTTATTCTTCAACCCTAGCTTCACCCTTCTTCTTCTTCTTTGGAGTTCTAGAGAGAGAAATTTGGACAAGCGCAACTCTTTTGGAATTATTTGGGTTTTGCAATAAATGTGTCACAACCCGAGAGCATGCCCTATTCGTACCATGGCGTACTTGACCCCGAAGGGGTCACATACAAGCCCTTAGCATTATCATATCATAAGATCGTAGCAAAGTGGGGAGAATTTTAAACTTTCTTTAAACATAAACTCGGAAAGCATTTCGTAAAAGCGGAAGTCTTTCAAACAACATTGTATCAAACCATCTATGAATAACATAAATAAAAGTCTTGGGACGCAGCCCACATAAAGTCTAAAACATAAGAAAAGGAATAAATGAAACATAAGGGGTTTGTCCTCGAAGCTATGAGGACTCACCAATCATCAATCTTCTTGCACTTAGGAATTTAGCCTCCAAGCAACTCAATCTCCCAACACCCTACATTTGATTAGAATGTAGGCAATATGCGTTAGTATAAAATGTACCAAGTATGAAAGCTAACATACCAACATAAAACATCTCAAAATGGTTAGTCAACATAAGACATAATCATAAGAGACAATAACAAAATCATAACATAATTCCAACAAAAGCATCATATCATTGTCAAGTCAACATAGGACATACACAAAATCATTCTTCAACCATTAGTCTTTCATAATCAAGTGAACTACTTCACAAGCCACCTCCAAGTATACTTGTGAAAGGCCAAGGTAGCATCCCATAATACTACCTAAGCTAAGTACCTCTCTTAGGTCATTCTTGGTCATAGTCGACCTTCATAGTCAAGGCCTCGCTTCACATGACATTAGAGCACTAAACCCCTAAGTAACCTCAAAGCACACTTGTGCAATGTATGTGGGGCATCCCATAATACCACACACACTAAGCATATCTTGAAGCCACCCTATTCATATTAACCATTTCTAGGTGTCACTATAGACCTACTTCATATTGGCAAGGAACTTATTAGCTTATGTCAATCATATCATGGAAGGCAACTATAGAAACAATCCAAGCTAGGCATACATCACATAAGAGGACACTTCATAAGTAGCTTCAAGTCATACTTGTGCCATGTATGAATGGCATCCCATAATACCACTCACACTAAGTACTCCTTTAGGCTAGTTTACTCAATGCTAACTATTTATCATTCTAGACTATCAGAGTGTAGCATACTATCATGCTAGACCTAACTACCATGGAAAACATCCAATCATACAATCCAAGCTATCAAAGGAAGGATACAAATATACCGACCTAACCACCACGCAACCATTCAATAAGATGCAAGCTATCCTAAGGGGAGTGTCAATCCTCAAACCTAAGCTATCCTTAGGAGAGTATGATGTCTCAATCCTAAGCTACCATGAAATGGTTTTGGCCTAACCAAGTCAAGCTACCATGAAGAGCATTCTAACCATGCTAGTTCAAGCTACCCATAGGAGAGCATAGGTCTTCAATCCTGGGCTACCATGCATATACTAATGCAAGCTACCATGAAAAGCATCCTACCAATGCTAGTTCAAGCTAACTTTAGGATAGCTTAAATCCTCAATCCCAAGCTACCACAAGATCTACCATCCCAAGCTACCATGAGATCTACCATCCCAAGCTACCATGAGATCTACCATCCCAAGCTACCATGAGATCTACCATCCCAAGCTACCATGATATTTACCATCCCAAGCTACATGATTCAACTATATATGAAGGAATCATAAGGCTCAACTTCAAGCTATTCTATTCTAACAAACATGATTCATTTTAGGTGACTAGCCTTTCAATATAGAATCATCCTATGTGAGAAGAACTTTCAAATTCTACATACAAGCATTCATATACTTCTAGGTAGGTCATGTGGGTGAAAGCCTTCCACCATAACTTTGTCTATGTTGTGTATCAATTTTATGCAAGCAAGTTGAATCATATTAGACTTACTCTTTAAGCCCTAGTGATAAACATCATGATTTCAAGACCTACATTCAAGCTTTACTCCACAATCATAACACTAGTCTAGATCACAATACACATCACTCATAAGCCTTAATCATAGACAATTCTTAGCATAATTCATCATAGAGTCCCAATTCTAATCATTCAATTCATATTCTAACATACATGCATAAGTCTAGTCAATTCATGATATCCCATTCACATCCTTGGGTATACTCCATGCATATCAACAATCCAAGAGAACCTAACAAAAAATCATCGATTCCTCATCAAAAGATCTAAACCCACATACTTAGAAAATTAGGGTTATACAAGGAATTCATATAAATTCTTCATAATATCATGAATCAACATCAATTTAATCATATATGAGTAGTATCCAACTATTTGGAATCATACCCACTTAAAACCCATGCATTGGAAGTAACCCTACCTTCATTGGGGTTCTTCTTCACAAATTAGGGGAAATTCTAGGGGACTCTACGGGTGGAAGAACCCATAGATGAAGAGCTAAACATACCTTAATCAATTCCCTAGCACAAGACTTAAGCAATAGAACCTTGGATCTTGACATTAGCTTCAACCCTAGCTTCTTCTTCAATGGAGGTTCTTCTTTGAGAGAGAAATATTTGAGAGAGGAGTGATTTGGGGTTTTGAATTGAGTATCATCTTAAGTGACTTAAAACTAAGGGGAATATACTTTAAATAGTCTTAAAAGGTTAATAAAATACATACAAAACGACCCCCACTTAAACCTAGTCGAATAGGATTTTACTTAATTGTCCTCAACTTGGCTGCCCCGTCCCAGGTACAACGGCCACTTGGACGGTCCGTGAAGGGCACCACGGTCTGTGGTGGTGTCCGTGGTCCATGTACCAGTATCTGCCCCAATCCTCTTTGGCCCTCAACCAACCTAATTTGCTAAGGCACCTTCACGGGCACTTTGACGGGCCGTGGTCAAGTCAACGGCTCGTGAAGTGCCTCGTGGACTTAGGGCAGTGTCTAGGCCTCTTGGCCTGGCCTCCCAAGTGTCTAAGGAATATTCAAGGACCCCTTCACAGACCGTGGTCCATACCACTAGTCGTGAAGGTGGTCGTGAACCTTTAGGCAGTGGCTGCCAAGGTTGGGCAGCCTTGGCCCCTTGGCTTAGGCTTACCCTTTTGCCTTGGTGGCTGCCCTTCCCATGCACCACCAAACACCTATAGGTCATCTAGGATACTAGGTATAATCCACACCTTGATGCCCTACCATTAAAATCCTCATTCACAACATATAAAGTCTCATCTACGACACTATTTCACATACGACACACCGTAGAACATTAGCTTGTGACTCTAATTTTGTCTACTAGTTTCCGGGGTGTTACAATATCTCCCCCTTGGGGACACTCGTCCTCGAATGACCTTTCGAAACACTTCTTAAAGAAAATGACTCTAGACTAGCAGCCCATCATGCATGCACTACACCTATATGTATACTAACAACCAAGGAAACTTCAATTCCAAGCTAAGCATACCCAATGCAACTCAAGGAAGTAGGGACTACATCTACCAACTCAAAATGCATGAAAGAGACATCTTACTCATTTACAAGGAGGAAATAACATCTCCTACCTACAACAGAGGCAACACAAACATACATACAAAGAAATCGTGACAACATATAATCATGTAAACACCTTATGGAATATGCACACTATCTCCCCTTGGGAGTAAGCCCACACATGGTTTTCTAAGCATCCATCAAGGCAAGGAAAACATTAAGTCCAACATAACAAGTCATAAAAGACAAGAAATCTGGAAATTTTCTAAAACATGAAAGAAACACATACCGAAAGGGACATGAGGAGATCACTCTTGATCCTCTCTAGATTGGAGAGCATAAAACCTATTCTTCTTTTGGGGCTCAACATCCCCACCACTAGGAGAAACTTTCTTACCCTCTCTTATAGAAGCCTTTGCCTTTGGGAAATCTTTCTTCATGTGGCCACTCTCACCACATCCGTAGCAACCATCTACCCTAGATCTCTTTTAAGCATCATTCTTTCAATTTTAAGGTAGGAGCAAGTTATCACTAAGCTTTTCACATCCATCACACAAGATGGTTCTAAGTCATGGTAAATTATACTTCTACCCTTCTTAGAGGAGTCCATTCACTCACCCCATCTAGCCATTACTAACACACCCTATTCAACCAATTTATCAACATACCTCAAAACTCATCATGACTAAGTCGGGTTCTACCAACAACTAAACATAACCACACAATAACCTTGCTAGTTAGGACTACCATCTCTCCCTTCGGAGTAAGCCTACAAAAATTCTTCTAAACATCTATCACAACATAAAGGTAACAATGAAGAGACATTTATACTAAATACAACCTTAAAGTATATCATCTCAAATCTTACCAACTCACATAGCCATAATTGGCATCTCAACCAACCTTCCTCCCTCACTCCTTGTAGCATCCTTCTAATAGTCACATCCTTAAGACCAACATATAAAGGATAAGAGAGAGAGATTATAGATCTATGGCACGACTTGGAGAATGAAGAAGTGAAACTTTTCCTAAGCATCAAATAGCCTCCTATTAATAAATGTGTCGCGACTCACGCCCATGAATAAGACTCTACTTAGACGTGGTTTGAGACATCCTAAAACTTATCCCAAAACCTTAGGCTTTGATACCAAGTTTGTCACGACTCGAGGGCACGCCCTAGTCGTAACATGGCGTACTTGACCCCGAAGGGGTCACATACAAGCCCTTAGTATTATCATATCATAAGATCGTAGAAAAGTGGGGAGAATTTAAAACTTTCTTTAAACATAAACTCGAAAAGCATTTCGTAAAAGCGGAAGTCTTTCTAACATCATTGTCTCAAACCATCTATGAATAACATGAATAAAGGTCTGGGGACGCAGCCCACATAAAGTCTAAAACATAAGAAAAGACATAAATGAAACATAAGGGGTTTGTCTTCAAAGCTATGAGGACTAACCAATCTTCAATCTTCTTGCACTTAGGAACCTAGCCTCCAAGCAACTCAATCTCCCAACACCCTAAATTTTTTTAGAATATAGGCAATATGCATTAGTACAAAATGTACCAAGTATGAAAGCTAACATACCAACATAAAACATCTCCAAATGGTTAGTCAACATGAGACATATTCATAAGAGACAATAAAAAAATCATAACATAATTCCAACATAAGCATCATATCATGTCAAGTCAACATAAGACATACATAAGTTCATTCTTCAACCATTAGTCTTTCATAATCAAGTGAACTACATCACAAGCCACCTCCAAGTATACTTGTGCAAGGCCAAGGTAGCATCCCATAATACTACCTAAGCTAAGTACCTCTCTTAGGTCATTCTTGGTCATAGTCCACCTTCATAGTCAAGGCCTAGGTTTACATGACATTAGAGCACTAAACCCCTAAGTAACCTCAAAGCACACTTGTGCAATGTATGTGGGGCATCCCATAATACCACACACACTAAGCATATCTTGAAGCCACCCTATTCATATTAACCATTTCTAGGTGTCACTATAGACCTACTTCATATTGGCAAGGAACTTATTAACTTATGTCAATCATATCATGGAAGGCAACTATAGAAACAATCCAAGCTAGGCATACATCACATAAGAGGACACTTCATAAGTAGCTTCAAGTCATACTTGTGCCATGTATGAACGACATCCCACAATACCACTCACACTAAGTACTCTTTTAGGCTAGCTTACTCAATGCTAACTATTTATCATTCTAGACTATCAAAGTGTAGCATACTATCATGCTAGACCTAACTACCATGGAAAACATCCTATCATACAATCCAAGCTATCAAAGCAAGGATACAAATATACCGACCCAACCACCACGCAACCATTCAATAAGATGCAAGCTATCCTAAGGGGAGTGTGAATCCTCAACCCTAAGCTATTCTTAGGAGAGTATGATGTCTCAATACTAAGCTACCATGAAATAGTCTTGGCCTAACCAAGTGAAGCTACCAATAAGAACATTCTAACCATGCTAGTTCAAGCTACCCATAGGAGAGCATAGGTCCTCAATCCTGGGCTACCATGCCTATACTAATGCAAGCTACCATGAAAAGCATCCTACCAATGCTAGTTCAAGATAACTTTAGGAGAGCTTAAATCCTCAATCCCAAGCTACCATGAGATCTACCATCCCAAGCTACCATGAGATCTACCATCCCAAGCTACCATGAGATCTACCATCCCAAGCTACCATGATATTTACCATCCCAAGCTACATGATTCAACTATACATGAAGGAATCATAAGGCTCAACTTCAAGCTATTCTATTCTAACAAAGATGATTCATTTTAGGTGACTATCCTTTCAATCTAGAATCATCCTATCTGAGAATACCTTTCACATTCTACATACAAGCATTCATATACTTCTATGTAGGTCATGTGGGTGAAAGCCTTCCACCATAACTTTGTCTATGTTGTGTATCAATTCTATGCAAGCAAGTTCATCATATTAGACTTACTCTTTATGCCCTAGTGATCAACATCATGACTTCAAGCCCTACATTCAAGATTTACTCCACAATCATAACACTAGTCTAGATCACAATACACATCACTCATAATCCTTAATCATAGACAATTCTAAGCATAATTCATCATAGAGTCTCAATTATAATCATTCAATTCATATTCTAACATACATGCATAAGTCTAGTCAATTCATGATCTCCTATTCACATCCTTGGGTATACTCTATGCATATCAACAACCCAAGAGAACCTAACAAAAATCATCAATTCCTCATCAAAAGATATAAACCCACATACTTAGAAAATTAGGGTTAGACAAGGAATTAATATAAATTCTCCATAATATCATGAATCAACATCAATTTAATCATATATGAGTACTATCCAACCGTTCGGAATAATACCCACCTAAAACTCATGCATTGGAAGTAACCCTACCTTCATTGGGGTTCTCCTTCACAAATTAGTGGAAATTCTAGGGGACTTTATGGGTGGAAGAACCCATTTATGAAGATCTAAACATACCTTAATAAATTCCCTAGAACAAGCCTTAAGCAATGGAACCTTGGATCTTGACCTTAGCTTCAACCCTAGCTTCTTCTTCAATGGAGGTTCTTCTTTGAGAGAGAAATATTTGAGAGAGGAGTGATTTGGGGTTTTGAATTGAGTATCATCTAAAGTGACGTAAAACTAAGGGGTATACACTTAAAATAGTCTAAATAGGTTAATAAAATACATAAAAAATGACCCTCACTTAAACCTAGTCGAATAGGATTTTATTTAATTGTCCTCAACTTGGCTGCCCCGTCACAGGCCCCCCGGCTACTTAGGCGGTCCGTGGTGGTGTCCGTGATCCATGGAAAAGTAGCTCCCCCAACCCTTTTTGACCCTCAACCACCCTAATTTGCTAAGGCACCTTCACGGGCACTTTGACGGGCCGTGGTCAAGCCAACAGATCGTGAAGTGCCTCGTGGACTTGGGGCAGTGTCTAGGCATCTTGGACTGGCCTCCCAAGTGTCTAAGGAATATTAAAGGACCCCTTCACGGACCGTGGTCCACACCACTGGTCGTGAACTCTTAGGCAGTGGCTGCCAAGGTTGGGCAGCCTTGGCCCCTTGGCTTAGTCTTACCCTTTTGCCTTGGTGGCTTCCCTTCCCATGCACCACCAAACACCTATAGGTCATCTAGGATACTAGGTATAATCCACACTTTGATGCCCTACAATTTAAATCCTCATTCACAACACATAAAGTGTCATCTATGACACTATTTCACATACGACACACCGTAGAACCTTAGCTTGTGACTCTAATTTTGTCTACTAGTGTCCGGGGTGTTACAAAATGACTTAATTGGGTAGATTTTGTGGTTAAAATAACTTAAATATGGGTCCTAAGCTTTGGCAAAATGTCATATCTTTGAGTTAAAACAATTGGGAAAACACACAAGAATTTCCCTTGCAAGAAACTGTGGAAATGGTATGATGGACGCCTTCACAGATCGTCATCATCACCACGGCCCGGCAAACGGGTTGTGAAGAATTTTCAGCCTGACAGTGCTTCACTATTTTGGGCATAAGTTTTTACCCCCAAGATCAGAATTGGGCAAAATCAGTGATGTTGGAAAGAGGACTCAGAGAACTTTAATTGTATAGGTAATGACACACCTAATTTATTTTGATCTAAGAGATATCATCATTTGAAGTTGACCCTAAACTCTAAGGGGCTAGTGAAAAGCCCTTCACATGAGGATTCACGAGCCGTGGTGCCTCTCGTGGTCATGATACAGTATCTAGGCAACCTTCCCATTAATCCCTAAAAATCTAAGGCACCACCACGAGCTTTCCCACGAGTTGTGGTCATCACCACAAGCCGTGAAGTGGCTCATGTTTTGGGTAGCCTTTATTTAACCATTGCCTAGACCACCACGAGCCACACCACGAGCCATGGTGGTTGTCTTGGAAGGTGAGGCAGTGTCAATGTAAGAGTGGATTGCCCTAGTCCTGTTCTTTTACTCTTGCCCTCTTCCTTGGCTCTAACCTCACACTTAGCCCTAGTTTAGTTTACTAGTTTGCGGGCTGCTACACCATAGCTCCGGAATACTAAGAGAAAACCACCTTCACTTGCCCTTATGGGACTTTCGCCTTCAAACGGATACCATTTGGATTATGTAATGCTCCAGCGACCTTCCAGCGTTGCATGATGTCGATATTTTTAGATATGGTGGAGCATACTATTGAGGTATTTATGGATAATTTTTCTATAGTAGGTGACTCATTTGATGGTTGTCTGATGCATTTGGCCGAGGTACTGAAACTGTGTGAAGAGTGCAATCTCGTGCTAAATTGGAAAAAGTGCCACTTCATGGTGAAAGAGGGTATAGTTCTAGGTCATCGGATTTCCGAGATGGGTATTGATGTTTATAGAGCTAAAGTTGAGGTAATAAAAAAGCTTCCACCACATATCTCTTTAAAAGGTGTTAGAAGTTTTCTTAGGCATCCAGGTTTTTATTGGAGATTTATCAAATATTTCTCTCAAATTGCAAACCCATTGTGCAAAATGCTCGAAAATGAGTGTAAGTATGATTTTGATGATGCTTGTATGAAAGAATTTTGAGAGTTGAAAGAAAATCTAGTTTCCGCACCTGTTATTATTTCACCAGATTGGGGGCAACCGTTTGAAGTGATGTGTGAGCAAGTGGAGTGGCTCTTGGTGTGGTATTGGGACAGAGGCAACATAAGATTCTTCATCCAATTTACTATGCCAGCAAAGTTATGAATGTGGCTCAAAAGAATTATACAGTGACTGAACAGGAACTCCTTGCTATGGTTTTCGCATTTGAGAAATTTTGATCCTACTTGCTTGGTACTAAGATCATAGTGCATACTGACCATTCGGCATTGAGGTATCTGATTTTTAAAAAAGATGCAAAACCGAGGTTGATCAGATGGATATTGTTTCTGCAGGAGTTTGATTTTGAGGTGAAAGACAGAAAGGGGACAGAAAATCAAGTTGCCGATCATTTGTCTAGATTAGACGAGGAAGCTATGCTCAAGCTAGGATATGGGGCTGAAATTAATGATGCATTTCTAGACGAACAGTTATTGGCTGTTAATTATGATCTTAGTCCTTGGTTGGTAGATTTTGCTAACTACTTGGCAAGTGATTTGGTTCCATCGGATTTGTAATTTCGCCAAAGGAAAAAGTTTAGGCATGATGTGAAGAAGTTCTTTTGGGATGAGCCTTACTTGTTCTGTATTTGTGCTGATGGGATAATTTGTGGCTGTGTGCCCGAGGTTTAGATGATGAGTATACTAGAGGTGTGTCATTCATCGCCTGTTGGTGGGCATCATAGTGGTATTCATACTGCTCATCAAATCTTGTAGTGTGGGTTTTAGTGTCCTACTATCCACCAATATTCTCATGATTTCCCCAAGTCTTGTGATAGTTGCCAAAGTGAAGGAGGAATTTAAAAGAGGCAAGAGCTACCCATGAATTCAATAATGGTGATTGAATTGTTTGATGTTTGGGGCCTTGACTTCATGGGTCCATTTGTGAGTTCACATGGGATGAAGTATATTCTTTTTGCGGTTGACAATGTGAAAAAATGGGTGGAAGCAATTGCTCTTCCAAACATTGAGACTTAAAGTGTCACCACATTCCTGAAAAAGAGTATCTTCTCAAGAGTTTGTACACCTAGGGCGACTATCAGCGATGGAGGTTCCCACATTTGTAATAAGTTGTTGAAGGCGTTGCTTGAAAAATATGGAGTCCGTCACAGTGTAGCTATTCCTTACCATCCGCAGTCTAGTGGGCAAGTTGAAGTGTCAAATAGAGAGATAAAGTAAATCCTCGCAAAGACTGTGAACGCCAAAAAAACGGACTTGTCAAGAAGGCTTGATGATTCTCTATGTGGCTATTGCACCTCATTCAAGACTCCCATAGATCTGTCTCCCTACCAACTTATATATGGGAAGTCATACCATTTTTTGGTAGAGCTAGAGCATCAGGCCCTGTGCGCGCTAAAGAAATTGAATTTGGATTGGGGCGCCGCATCGATCCAAAGAGTTGATGATGTAAAAAGAAAGCCCTAATGGTTTCTATGTGTACGAGGATAAAAGGTAAAATCTACAGAAAAACAGATGTGCAGTGGTCTATGGACCACATCGAAGGTATTTTGGTCCATCAACGAACCGTGAATGGCGTCCGTAGACCCCAGGTAAGTGTTCTGAATTTTCTAAGTGACAGAGTCACCTATAGACCACACCTATGGTCCGTAGGTCGACCCACGGACTGTAGATAGTGTCTCGTGGGTCCAAAAACTATGGTTTGTCTGACCCGACCCAGACCCCTTCTAAATAAAACCCCTTTATTTTTAAAATAGCCTGCACGTCCAAAACTCCATCCCAACCATTTAATCCCAATATCCAATAGATCAAGACCCTATTCACTTCCCCAAATCCCAAATCACCATTTTCTCTCCGAAATCACTTCTTCTCCAAAATATTCCAAGTCTGCGTTTGGTGTAAAAGGGATAACGATGGTCTAAGGAGTTTACTGCATCATTAGACTCACCCACTGCGATTACTTGAAAGGTAAACGACTTCACCCTTACTTTAAATTCACTGTTCATTGTGTGTATAATGAAGTCACGAAGTTGGTACTTGACCTTGGGTTGTAAATTTCATTTTTGAATGTTAAATTGTATGCTAGAAACACCCTTGGTATGACTATATGTGAGTGTGTAGTTAGTCAAAACCGTATAATTAAAGTTAATAGGCCAAATTGGAAGTTTTGACTTAGGGTTCATAGGTTTCGGTTTGATAATCTGTGAAATTGGAAATCTAAGGATGATTAACTACCAAATTACTTGTTGAAATGCTTCTCTAGGCCTAAGTTGTTTGTAATTTTTGAAAGAAATGAACCATATGAAACCTGGCAAAGACTGACTCACGAGACCCCGTCTACGGATCGTAGGTCCGGTCAGTGGGCCAGTAGCACAAACAATTTTCAGTAAGTACCGAACCACGGTGTAGACTACTGTCCGTCGTTCCATAGATGGCCTATTCTGCACATCCGCGGTTCCCACATCAGATACCTCATTTTGTGTACTCTTACCTACGGAGGGGACCCACAGACCGTCGTTCCATTGACTAACCATAGGTACCCACCGTAGGTCGACAGTTCAGCTACTGTCCAGATTTTTTTTGTTTTTTTTATTTGTTTCTTGTTCTAAAATTGTTCCAAGTGTTTTATTTTCTTATTTTGGTACTAAGTAAGCTTCCACACGTACTTTGGCCCCCAAGAAAGCTCTGACCTATGATGCTAGAGGAAAATCGAAATTTGTCGCTCCTTCCCGATGTATGATTATTGAGTAGGACATAGAGGATACTGACTATATTCCTCCAAACACAAGGACCTCCCATATTGCCCTTCACACTACGAGTAACCGAGCCCAGCAGGTGATTTCTGATGTGGTCACTGCCCCTCAGTCTAAGCAGGGCCCCACATCGATCGGTTCATCTACTGGCTCTGATTCACATTCCGTCCCAGCCACAACGGCAACACCACCTCCTCGAACGAGTCTAATAGTATAGGAGATACCATAGTACCCCCCAATTCTGAGCCTCCAGCGGTTGCTACAGAACCTAACAGGTGGTGTGTGGACGGCCAGTTCCATATCTACTCGGATGCTCGCAAGATGAATGAGCACGATAAGATGGCTAGATTGATCACAGAGGAGAGTCGGGTTCTCATAGGTTGTCTCCACACTGCTCTAGTCATCCAGGAGCTTTTTCGGAGGCACAAGTGTGAGTGGATGGCACGTAACCCAGGGTCCTGTAGATAGGAGATTGTACGTGAGTTTTACATTTCCTATGCAGCCACCATCAGAGGGTCCATCTCTAAGCGGGCCAAGCTCGCACCTCAACATCCACTTGAGGCCACACTCATCCTGGGGTTCACTATTGACATCTCCAAGACCATCCTCCACAAGTTCATCTATGGCCAGGACCACACTCTGCCCATCAATACAATAGAGTTCAACTATCAGATAGGTATCCTTCATAGTGGGGCATTTCAAAGGAATGCCGACCACAGAGAGTCACTACTGAGGTAGCTAGTGTGTCATATTGCTATGAATGGAAAGCCCGAGAGTGGGTCCAAACCCTGAGATTAGGTATCAAAAACGTGACCCTGACTTTTGCTGCTAAATTCTTCTGGCGGCTGGTGCAAAAATTGTGTGTCCCCTACTCAGGCAAACAATATGGTCACATGGGACCGAGCAGTGATGGTTGCAGCTATGGTAGCGGGCTGGAGATTGACTTTTCACGCATATTGATTGCAGAGATCCATGAGAGGGCCTACAAGGCCACCACCACCTTGCCCTTCCAGTGCCTCATCTTCCATCTTTGTAGGGACGTGTCTGTACCAATATGGAACTGCGACCAGTTGCTTCAGGTAACCAAGACTCTGGACATTGGCCTAATCCAAAATGACGCTAACCTAGCCGCACCTCGCAGAGGGCAACCGTTTGAGATACCACCTTTAGGTGATGATCTTGCCGCCGATGTTGCACAGATGCAGGCTGCTGACTCCACCCTTCCAGCCACTACAACAGACACACATGCTCCACCGTCTCAAGCCACCAATCAGGCCTATAGCTATTCTAGAGCCACCCACTCTTCCAATTTCACCACCATTCCCCTAGCCCAATTCTAGAAGTTCGAGACTCAGATTGCAACCCTACTTCAACACATAAAACTTTTGATGCAGCGGTCCATAGCAGAGTCGGAGGTGAGGATGAAGCGGATGATGGATCAGAAGGCTCAGGCTATTCATCAGCACCTGGATGCCTTTGAGTTGCACGTGTTGGAGAGCTAACCCTGATTGTTGATGTGTCCACCTTCCAGTAGGACTTGGCTAGACTCCATGTTGATATTGATACACTCCTGGGGGCCCAGATACTTAGCCAGAGTCTGCCCCTCCAACAGCACTTCTTGAGTGGTCTTCGGTGCATATGCGCCACAAGTTTGCTTCACCCGATCCTTTAGTCATTATATTTTTTTGTGCATTGGGTACAATTCCACTTTATTTTGTTGGGTGTGGGGTAAATGGTTGTGAGTGATAGAGTGAAGTCTAAGTAACCCAACTCACAATCCACTCTTGCGGTTTTCTTGCCTGTGTTTTTTTCCCCCAAGAGACTATTTTAATTTATGTAGGAATGTATGTGTAGGAGTAAGTAGAAAAATGAAAGCACGAAAAAAATAATCCATGTCTAAAAGTGATGAAACGTGCTAGATCTGAATGCTTGATAAGTCGAATGTGCTGGATCTCAATGTGACATGATAGGAACCGATTTGACCTCTTGACTTAAGCTAAACCTTGAACTGGTAGTCGAATAATCTAATAATAAAACAATGTGCCAAGTGAGTATGTGGAAAAGCTTGAATATTCATACAGTGTGTGCCAATCTAGAATTTGTCCCGTTGGTCCTGCTAAGATAATCTAGGCTAGAAGTTGGGAATTTATCATAGGCCCTTGTTCAAATTACTTAAGCTTAAAATGATCCAACAAAATGAAATTAATGTTCCCTTTGATCCAAATGTTTGAGCCTAAGATACACCATTTCTTTAGATTCACCTAACTCACCTTCCCTAAAATAATTGTTTTGGCCCCGGTCCCTCCTTGGACATGTGCACCTTGACTTAGGCCAAAAGCTTAAGTTGAGGGTGGCTAATTCAAAAGTTAACTTAATCTTGGCCCTTGTCCGACATCAGATATTGTGCACCTCGACTCATGGTAAACAGATAAGTTGAGGGTGGTTGTGAAAAAGGAATCTGAAAGAAAAAGTTTATGAAAAGAGTTATGTGTTGAAGAGAGAAACTTAAAAGAAAAAGATGTGACTTTGTGCAAAAAGAAGCAAAAAAAGAGGATAAAAAAAGTGCTGAAAGAAATAAAGAAAAAAAGTGAAAGAAAAAGAAGAAAGTGAAAATAAGAGCCAAAAAGTAAAAAGCAAATCCGTATTGAAAAGAGTCAAGGGAAAGAAAGTAAAATGACAGGATGTCAAATATAGGTTGACAAAAGAGGTAAAAAGCCAATGTAATGTCAAGGAGGGAAGAAAGTCACTAAAAAGTACCTAAATGTACCACACCTGACGCTGAGCCTATGTTACAATATAAGAAAGTCCTATAGTAATCATAGCAACTAGTTTGGAGAGTCTAAGTAGTGAAAATAAGGGTAAGCCTATGGTATTGAGCACTAACAGTACTTGAAGTCACTTCTGAGCGTGAGTGTTGAATGGATCCTAAGAACTTGAAAGTCATATCTTTTGTGAATGAAAAAGGATTTCTTTTAAGTGAGGGCACTAGTTACATTATTGGAAAATTGATACCTTGGTGATTGTGAATGGTGTGTGTTGTGGTGTCTGTTGGTCGATCTATGTCATATTTTATTCCATATGAGTTGGTTTGTTAAGTCTAAGATAAAATATTTGCACTGAGAAAATAGAATGGACTGAAATGGCCCTGTGATTGCTTGAGTTTGTATGTCTGCTTCTACACAAGTGTCGTTTAGAGTTTTAGTAGGTCAATTGAGGACAAACAACATGTTTAAGTTGAGAGTGTTGATATACCGTGAATTTATGGTATTTTTGATGCATTTCACTTAAGGGTTGTGTGTGTCTAGGGACATTTTGTATTGGAAATAATGTTTTATGTGTTATGTTTGCAAGAAATAGACTTGGACATGGTTGAGTGAGATGACATCTGAAATTCTGCAAGAAGTAGCCACCCACGGAGTGACCTACGGACCGTAGGTCCTGTGACGGTCCATCGATGGGTAGGTGTAAATGGAGCATCAGGGAAGTCTGACCAAGTGTGGAGCTATGAAGCAATCCACGGACTTTAGGTCGACCCACGGGTCATCCTGCACATCTGTCGAAGGTGTTTAGAGAGTTGAATTTCCAGTGCCTGATGAAAATCCTAAGTGTAGAGCCAAAGAAGAGGACCCACGGACCGTAAGTCTACCTACGGTCCATTTTGCACGTCTGTCATTGTTGATCTGAGAGTGAAGGTTATAGCCTCTTCTGAAAAGATCTAAGTGCTGACCAACGGAAGGGGACCTACAGACCGTATATCGACCCACGGTCTATATGTCGAGTCGTCGATTGATGCCGCGTTCCAGAAGTTTATTTCCTTTTTGTTTAGGACATGTTTTTCTATAAACAGGGTATGAAAACCTCATGTTTGGGGGTTAAACATTATTGTTTACCTTTAGTTCTTGATATTTTCTTTGGGAATTAACTTGCATCTTTAGAAATTTAATTTCCGGATTTTGGTCTATAAGATTTTTGCTTTGAAATGAAATTGGAGATTTTGGGTTTCATCTTCTCTAAACGTAAGTTAATGAATTCTTATTATCAAACCATGAATTGTGTTCTTTCAAGCGTGAGTAGGTAAATCCACAACTAGGGTTATGGGAACCATGAGTAATTAACAACGTATGAATATTAACCAAGTAATTCTTGAATAGTGTTGATGCATTTATTGGTAATTCTTTCGCTTAGAAGTCTTTTTAACGAGTGCACGTGTTAGAACTCGCCTTGTTGCTACTTGCCAGACCAAAGAGGTAATTAATTCCAAAAGAATTATCAACAGAGATTTAGTGTGATACTATCTAAAAGTCTAATGTCAAGTGATGCGAGGGTGAAAACTTAGCCATACATTTATCTGATGCCTAATCTGAGGTAAAGGTAAGGGTTAGTAAAGTATACACACGTAGCCGGATCAAGGTACAGAGTGAAATTCCCTGCTGGGAGGACCATTCACTTATGGATACCTACCTTACCAACTTTGCATGTAAAACACTAGGAAAGGATTAATATTATTAGGATTACCGCGTTAAGTGCTTATGGGGAACACATACACCCTAGTTTCTCTCTCATATTGATAACTCAAAGTTTGAATCTTGCTCACTTGTTACTTAAACAACAATCGGTTATTTTCTAACAAACCCCCCCTTTAATTACTTGTTTCGGAAATAGTTTGACTAAACAAGTATAATAGTGAGTTAAGTTTAAGTCTGAATTGTGTTCCTCATGGGATCGACCCCAACCTACAAGTTGGGTTCTTTATTTGATGACGACCGCTTATACTTCTTTAGGGAAGTGTAATTTGAGCGTATCAATATGCTAAAAGGAATGCGAGAGAGAATATGGAATGAGAAGCTCCTCAAGTTTTGATTGACCCTTTGGCCGAGAAAGTGATTCATGCAGAGCTTAGGGCTTTTTTTGAAGTGTTGGGTCAAGCCATGACCTTTAAAGTCAATAGGGAGGCTATGGTCCCCATGAACCTAAATATGGGTACGACGGAAACTAGAATGTGGGACTTCACTAGAATGAATCCTCCAGAGTTTCATGGTTCCAAGGTTGTGGAAGATCCTTAAGAGTTCACTGATGAGGTGTATAAGGTGTTGATGTTCTTGAGAGTGATGCCGGTAAAAAAGGCGGAGTTGGATGCTTATAAACTTAAGGGTGTTTCTCAAGTTTGGTTCAACCAATGGAAAGAAGAAAGGGTGGTGGATGCAGGTCCTCTTGATTGGGAAAAGTTTAAGGTTGCTTTCCTTGATAGGTTATTTTCCCTTGAGATGAGGGAGGTAAAGCTACTTGAATTTATCAACCTCCATAAAAGAAACGTGATGATGAAGGAGTATGCCTTGAAGTTCATGAAATTGTCTTGATATTCTCCTTCTATGGTTGTCGATCCTAGGGCAAAGATGAGTAAGTTTATTTTGCGAGTATCTCAAATGGTCGTTAAAGAATGTCATATTGTCGTTCTCATAAATGATATGAAAATTTCTTGTCTAATGGTTCATTCTCAACAAATTGAAAAGGAGAAACATAAGGAAAGGTATAGAGAGGCAAAGAGAGCCAAGACCGGTGAGTGCGATTTTTCACATTCGAGGTCCATAGATATGGTCATTCTATGTTTCGACAAAGGTTTTCTAGAAAAGTTTCCTCTAATTCTCTGGCTCCCATATTCAACAAAGATAGTGTGTCTAACCCTAAACCTGAAGGAGGAAATGCTGGTGCATCTTCATTGTCTACTTGTGGTAGGTGTGCAAGAAAGCATGATAGTAAATGCCTAGACGGTTCTAATGCATGTTTTGGTTGTGGCAAGATGGATCATAAGAAAAGGTATTGCCCCTCAGTTTATAAGATTGAAGAAGAAAATAATTGACAAGCACAACCTAACTCTTCTTCATGTAATAGTGGGAGTTAGCCGTGAAACATATTTTATGCACATCAAACTCGTCATGAGCAAGAAGGTTCCCCTGATGTGTTTACCTATATGTTAAAATTCTTTCATTTTGATGTTTATACTTTACTTGATCATGGTTCTACCTTGCCTTTTGTGACCTCATATGTGGTTATGAGGTTTTATATTATTGCTCATGTGTTGTTAGACCCTTTTTCTTTCTCTACTTCTATTGGAAAATATATTGGTGTTAAGAGAGTTGGTAGAGATTGTCCAGTCTCCTTTCCACACAAAGTCACTCTTATTGATCATGTAGAGATTGATTATTGGTATGGATTGGGTGCATTCATGTTATTATACTTTTGATTGTAGACCTCGAGTAGTCAAGTTTCAGTTTCCAAATGAACCGGCCGATAGTTGAAAGGGGGAAATTCTATGCCTAAGGGTCAGTTTGTCTCTTGTCTTAAAGCTAGAAATATGATTTTTAAGGGTTGCCTATACCATCTTGTTCAAGTTAAGTATACATATTTTTAAACCATTACACTTGAGCTGGTCCCCGTTGTTAATGAGTTTCTGTAAGTGTTTCCCGATGATTTACCCGGTGTTCCACCCAAATGGGGAATAAAATTTTGTATTAAACTTCTCCTAGATACGCAACCTATATTTATTCCTCCTCATCTTGTAGCTCTTGCAGAACATAAGGATTTAAATGAGCAATTGAAAGATTTGTTTGAATAGGGTTTAATCTGACCAAGTATCTCTCAATGGGGTTCTCTAGATTTGGTTGATCAAAAGAAAGATGGTGTACTTCGTATGTGTATCGACTACCGGAAATTGAACAAGGTTACCATTAAGAACAAACATCCTCTTCCAAGGATAGATGATTTATTTGATCAACTACAAGGAGAAAGTTACTCCTTTAAGATTGACCTTTAGTCGGGTTATCACCAATTGAGAATGAAAGAAGATGTAATTCTAAAGATGACTTTCCAAACACAATATGGCCATTACGACTTTTTGATGATGTCATTTGGTTTGACTAATGCTCTGCCCGCATTTATGAATTTGATGAATAGGGTGCTTAGACAATACATTGAAATTTCGTAATTGTGTTCGTCGACGATATGTTGATTTACTCAAAGAGTGAGGATGAGTATATCGATTATTTGAGGATTGTGGTACAAGTTCTATAGGACCAACAATTGTTTGTCATGTTTAGTAAATGTGAGTTTTGGTTAATATCGATGGCTTTTCTTGGTCACATTGTTCCTTGTAAAAGTATTGAGGTACATCCTAAGAAAATGGATGTGGTTAAGAGTTGGCCTAGAACTTTATCCCCTTCGGATATTAAAAGTTTCTTGGGTTTGGTTGGTTACTATAGAAGGTTTATTGAAGGGTTTTCTTCGATTGCCTCTCTGTTAATGACATTGACCCAAAAGGAGGAAAAGTTTGTATGGTAAGAAGAGTGTGAGAATAGTTCTCAAGATCCGAAAGATAGGAATACCTCCACTCTTATGTTGACTTTATCGAAAGGATTCGATGGATTTGTGGTTTATTATGATGCTTCAAGATTTGGGTTAGGGTGTGTTGTTATGAAAAATGGAAATTTTATTGCTTATGTTTCATGACAACTTAGATTCATGAAAAGAACTATCCTACCCACAATTTAGAATTAGCGGCGGTCGTGTTTGCCATAAAGATATGGAGGCATTACTTATATGGTGCTCATGTTTTTGTGTTTACTGACCATAAAAGTTTACAATATGTGTTTAAGTGAAAGGATCTAAATCTTTCCAAAAGAAGGTGGCTTGAGTTACTGAAGGATTATGACATGAGTGTCCTTTATCACCCCGATAAGGCGAACATTGTAACGACCCGAGAGCACCCCCTAGTCGTAACACGGCGTACTAGACCTCTCGGAGGCCTTATACAAGCCCTTAGCATATCATGAACATTAAAGCATATGAAAATAGCGGAAAATTTGAAACTTTTCTTAACAATCGAAGTCTTCATAAAATAATAGAGAGTCTATGACACTATGTATCAAACCATCTATAACATTTAGAATAACAACTCTTTCATAACAACTTAGGGACACAACCCCTACATAAGTCTAAAGATATAAAACATAAAGACATAAAGACATAAGTGTACGAGGTAGGTTCATCTTCGAAACTATGAGGACTCCCCAAGTCTTCATTCCCAAGCTCCTTAGAAACCTAACTTCCAAGCATAAGACATCACATCACCAAACCCTACACTTTATA
>JAJONZ010010074.1:0-40598 GCA_029582445.1 Solanum paucissectum | reverse complement strand
AGGTTTAGAGAAAAGAACGTAGACTATGTAACCTAATACAAGTATTAGTCAATTTGGTAAGTTGCAATATATGGAGTATTTCTTTTCCAATTCGGGAGGCTTCATATACGAAAACTTTCGCAGATTTTTCACCGACCTCTAAAAGATTTTAATTATATTCCTACGAGTACAAATTAGGAAATAGTAATTGTAACTTAACTAGACATCTTCTATTACCAAAAGTACAAAATTTCCCCTAAAAACCTACATATACATATTCCTTTTGTTATCTTATTCGTTTGTAGCATTGCAATTTTTTGCATATCAATATGATGAAAAAATATATCGTGAAATGTTAGTCAAAGTTTTCATACCTTGACTCTAAAAATGGAAAGTTTGACAATTAATAGTGGACGGAGGTAGTAATACTTAAAATTTTCCACTCAAAATTATTATCTCATTTATTTTTTCAAAATTAATTTGATTAATCATCAAACTTTAACCAAATCAACTTCTCTTTACTTTATATACCAAAAGAATGTGGGAGAAAATATAAGAAAGTAAATCCATACATAATTAAACAAAAAGAACACTAATATTTTCAAAAGATTGTCTTACCAAATCTAAAAAGGACCCTCATTTAATATTTTACTTAATAAAGTTGTATACAATATTCCAAATAAACCCGATTTATTAAGTTGTATTTGGATGGTTTTACCTGGGTAGGTTCCAAAAAAAAGAACGCATCCCACTAAGCGTGACATAGACGATCTAACCCAGCTGTCAATAAATTTGGAAAGTTTCAATTACTATTTTTCTATATTATATTTCTTTCCCAATTCGGGACACTTACATACCAAAACTTTTAGCAGATTTTTGACCAAACCTCCCAAGAGAATTAGATTCTCTTTCCTATTCAAATTAGGACTTGTATAACCGAAGGTAAAAAATTCCCCCAAAACACCTATATATATGTACTCATTCTTCTCAGGACTCTACATCGAATCAAGTTATGGCAGAAGAAGATCAAAGCAAGAAGAAAACAAACAATCCCAAGTCATATCAAGAGAGGAAAGAATGCATAAAGAGGAAGTCAATGGAGCTTGCAACTCTCTGTGATATCAAGGTTTGTACTGTTATTACTGGTCCTAATGGGGAACTCCAAACTTAGCCTGACAATTTGGATGCCTGCAAAGAACTTCTTGATCTTTACTCTCAAAATCGGAAACCCGAAAAGAAGCACAAGGAATCATCAACACCAGTACCAGAACCAGAAGAAGAACAAGGAGAGAAAGATCTCTTGACGCTAGTTGAATCAAAGCTTGTTGCTGTCAACAGGAGAATTCGTTTCTTGGAGAACAAGAATGTTGTTGTTGCTGATAAGGGGAAAAGAAAGAGAATTGAGTGATTTATTTGTATGGGTTTTTTTATTTTGATATATTTTCTAAATGTTTTAAAGATTGGGATCGTGTTTTTTTTTTCTTGTTTGTTCGAGGATTTACAGCAGTTGAAAGATTTATCTTTGATCTGTAGATCCTTTTTTCCTTTGTAGTGTTTGTTTTATCAGCAGTTGGTCCAATATGGATACAACCCATATTTTACCCTTTTTATTCTTATGTATGTATTGAATTGAATGGTGGATTAATCCCTCTAGTAGAATGGAAAACCCATATGATTTTAATTAAAATGCAATACTTACATGAAAAATTAATGTCAGATATTTGGTAGGGTAGGGTTAGGGTTTGCTAGGCTTGGGTGCCATGTACTATAAGACAAAAACTTCATAGAAAGTTAAAAATTAACAAGAATGTTTTTATTGCACTAAGAAGAAACAAGGAATGAGCAGAAAGGAGCTCCTCCATCAATGCTTACATTACATGGTTCATAAACATGAAATTAGAGAGGAATCAAAAGCTGGAAAATGTTACAATGGGAAACCAAGGAATTTAATTATTCTGAACATAAAAACACATGAGATATTATGCTGGATTTAATAACCTCAGGTAAGTCAACTGCGACAAATGCTTTTCTTTAGCATTGACCACCAGGTGCACATAAAAGCTTAACAAATCTTGAAGTAAAAGACACATGTTGTAACAAGAACTAGAATCAATTTAGACAGAAGGAGAACAAACCCGTTGGAGGTGAGCACATGGGAAGCAAGACCTCTTCTTGATATCACACAATGGAAATCGTGAACTTTTGTCACTCCATGGCAAAGTCATCTGAGGGACAATCAGTAAGACATGATTAAAGGCATAGCTACTTAATCTGTATGTATGCTACCATTGCTCCAGAGGTAAATAAGAATAGCTTCCATCCCTTGATTTAATTTTGAAAGGTAAGCAAATTTGAAGGCTTGAAGCAGAAAATATGGACCTGTTCACATTAAGGTCATCCAGATGAAGTGGAAAAGAGTACTACTACTCCCACCATCTTACACATGGCGCACACACCTTCCTTATTTCATCTGATACTTGCTACCTCCCACCAGCTTAAGTACCGAAGAAATTACCTAGCACTTTGTCTCTGCTGGAATTTTCACCCTGGTTTTCATTCACCGCTAGGCCACAATACTTGGCTACAACAAGATCATTCCATCTTATTACCAAGAATTGATGTATTTGGGATGACCAGTAATTGTCCCCATTTTCCCTAGAGACCGCTATTTTGTTAATCAAATTGAACATTATTCAAAAACTTTTGTTTTAGTTCTAGGAAAACCATGTCCACTTTCCCAGCTCACTTGCAGTTGTTTTATTCACCATGAAAAAATCAATTATATAATCCTTATTTCAGATAAATCTAATTCCTATCTATGTAAGGTTTGGACTCACAAGACCTGCTGCATAATCAACTTTATCAAAATAGTCCAAGACTACAAGCACTAGAAATAATTGTAGAATAATTCAGTATAACAGATAAAGAAACTTACAATACTTTATGAGCTAAATTTTCTAAGCGTTGCTTTAGGGCTTTATTCTCCATGCTGAGGATAAGATTCTGCCGGCTAAGGAATTCAAGCTCAGCAGACACTTCAGCCTAAAATCACAAAAACTAGTCAATTAACAAGTTACCAAAATGCAACATCCATTTCATGTCCAGGTACCAGTCTATGTATATCAAAGTTTCAACTGATACATGCCTACAAAGCTTGTACATTGTTTTCCAATTTAGCTATATATTGAACCTTTCTGACTCGTGACCGCTTGGAGAAATCCACAAGCCTTGAAGAACGCTTGAACTTAGCCTTTTTTCTCCTCTTGAAACCTCGCTCTAAAGCCCCAAGTATTTTGTAATGTGAAAAATAATCTTAGAGTCTAATTAGACCCTTAACTGGGTGAGTAAAAACTTGGGTAGATCTATTGGGGTAAGGAAAATACCAAAATACCCTTTCCTAAAATGACAGAAATGTCTTAACTAGAGAGGCTTCATTCAAATGGGCATAACTGCTTCATCCAAGCTCAAAATTGAGCAAACTAGGCGGCGTTGAAAGGAGGACTCAAAGACCTTCAATTTGATAGTTCATGGGCCACCTAACTTTTTATGTGCTAAAATATATGGTCGTTTGAACTTGACCCAAAACTTAAGAGAACTGATGGGTTACCTGAATAAATTTCTCTTTAATTCTTTTTTGAAACTCAAGGTGTTACATCTAGTGATCTTAACACCTAAGAAAATTTAAATCACTCGGTAAAATCATATTCACAGAGAAAGCATGGTTCGAGTGTTACCTTAAAAAAAATTAGGCTGTTACAATATCTCCCCCTTGGGATCATTCATCCTTGAATGATGGTTGTACTAGGAATGGAAAGGGTTTTACTCTTACTACCTCTTCTAAATTCTGAACTTGCCTACTTACATAGTTTGAACTAATTCATATCAAGATTCGGGACTCTCTATAGCACATAGGTCAAGAACGATGTTTATTAGAACCAAGTCAATCTCTACCTAAAGTTATCTTGTCTAATACAAAGGAGGTCTGGGCATGAAGTAAGGGTAGGAATATTATGTCTTGGGTAATATGACTGGTAGTTGTTAAGCTTAGCAAAACTTCTCAACTATGCCCTTCTTTCCTTATTACCAAACCTCATTGGCTGCAACTTAGAGCTCCCACAAATGTACATGACTACTCTGTTAATGAGTCCACAAATTGGACTCATTTAGGGCTTTATTTTGATAAGAATAGTTTCCTCGAATGCTTATTTTGTCTAAATATCTAATGAAAACTCTTAAGTTTCAGGAATTTGAAGATTTAGTGAAAGCATGGACACTTAGGCGCAAAAAGGAACAAAAAGGCTTAAAAGATGGAAGAAGCTGGAGCCTGAATATCGCCAGGCACACTTGGCGATTCACCGAAGGTATTCACTCCGCCCTTTGTTCTAGTACGCGAAGCCCTGAAGGAGAAGGATAAAATAAAGACGATGAAAGGAGCAGTCGAAGCTTCACCGAATAGTTCCACAAAGCAGTACTACACCGGCCAATGGTCTAGAATGTGAAGATGCTGAAGGCAAGAAACAAACGGCGATGAGACAGATGAAGGGCGAGTCGCCGAGTCAATCGGGCGATATCGACTAACTTCGCCGAAAGATCCGCTAGCGCTATTTTCTGAAGTCTATAAATACTAAACATGTCATTAATTTTTAGAGAGTCGAACATTAATTTTAATTTCCAGAATAGAATAGTACTTTTTGGGATATTTTTCTCTCAAGTTTGGAGAGGATTTTGTGGAGACTTGAAGAACGGAGCTCTTCTTCCCCAAGTTGGAAGTGGGTCTTCTCTATTCACTTTCCTTTACTTGATTCAAGGTTTAATTTCTTATACCCAGTTGATTTCATTATCATGTTAGGTATAATTTCTTATTTCTTGATATGTGGCTAAAAACCCCATTCTTGGGGTGTGATTTAGCAAATATAGGGTTGATATTCTTGTTGGTCTTGCTTGCTGATGGGTTAGATGTATTGTAATGGTTATTTCACCTAGTGGTTGTGGTTTAATCCAAAGGGTTTGTAGTTGCAAATACAAACCCACGCATGTGTTTTCAGCTTGCCCGAGAAGGAGGTCGCGAAACCAAAACCACTAGACTGATGGCCTAAGGAGTGGGTCGAAATGAGGTTCAGCCCAAGAGGGTGAGCCCTAGTCCCATATCCTAACACTCAGCTCGACAGAGTGAGTGGGGTAAGGCGTAGGCTGGCCTTCATGCGGAAAATGGGTATCCGAGAGGAACGCATTTGAAACGGGGTAAGTTGCTCGAGAGGGAACTTATTTCCATTTAAAGCTTAGCTTAGTCACTATTATTTTGCAAATTTCCAATCGAAAGCATGTACCCAACAATTTATCTCAACTTGTATTGCGGTCACATCCCAAGAACTTTTCCCCATACTTTATTTTCTTGTTATTTTTGTTGTTTTTACTACTTGTGACAAAACCTCTTTTGATATTTGACACTTTCGTGTCACCCCCCAAATTTACAATGTTTTTATTCGCAAATCTCTTTAGCTACGACTAGTTAGAATGAAATTATAATTAACTACTATTTTCACTACCACTCCCTTGGGACACGACCCCAACCCTTGGTTGGGTTACTATATTATCGACGATCGTAGACACTCGTACCGTAGGTTAGTGTCGTTGGTCATAATAAGCATCAAAATGGCGCCGCTGCCGGGGAGTGGTGTTACGTGAAGATGTAGTTCTCTTAGAGTTTTTGTTCATTTTGGTGTAGTTTTTACTAATTTTACTTTTAGTTTTGTTTTTCTTTGTTATTATTTGTGTATGCAGGTCCTCGACCTAGAGCCAAAAGAGGGGTGGCCTCATGAAAATGAGGCAAACCTCACTAATGGAACTTGAGTGAGGAGTTGCGTCGTGCCACGACGTTAAATAAGGCTCTTCTTAGGAGGCAACCCGAGGTCGTAAATTTAGGATTTTACTTTTATAAATAATGGTGTGTTGATGTTGCAGATAAGCCGAAGAAAGTGTAAAAAAATATCAGGTTGGCGAGTAGAAAGTCCATTCTGCGAGTTGTTAAATAGGTCGGTGAGCCCGACTGGATCCGCCGTTTGGCTCAATACAAGAGTTGCACAGAGCCTGTAAAACTCGACGAACTCGAAAAGCAGCTCGGCGCATCACCAACCTGTTTTGCGATCTCGATGTAGACAACCGATCTCACCCCCAGAAAATTGATGATTTTGAAGAAAGGGAGAGATAAATGACCACTCGGCGGACCGCTGAGTGGGTCGGCGAGTTGACTAACATCGCCGAATGGACAAGAACTGAACGGTTATAAAGTGCCAAGAATCTCAGATTTTTTTTAAATTTTTCCACTCTCCCTCCCTTTAAACTTCTCAACTTCACATCAAGGTAATATTTTCTAGATTATTGCTTGCCTTTAGTATTGTAGTCGATAATTAGTGCTGGATTTAAATTGCCGCCTAGCATCTCAAAAGTATTTTAATCGGCATCTAAGGTTGGTTTTCCAAACCCCAAATTTATTTTTAGCAATTTTGTACTCATTTACAATGTTTTTTTTTGTTATTTGCATTTGAGGACAAATGTTTTTATTTGTGGTGGGGTGAGGTCCACCTTGTTTTGCTTGTTTCGGATACTTGTGTTTTGGTGTATATTTGGGTTGTCTGTTTTTAATTGTGTTTTTAAAAACTGCTTTGCGATTGTTTAAGCTTATGTCTCTCTTTTGGGTTTAATTGAAAAATAATTTTGACCCTTCAGGAAAAAAAAATCATTTTTCAAAAATTTCCGCCACCCCTTGTGAAGTGAATATGGTTGTTCTTTTGCAAAATTTTAAGTCTCAGGATCAATACCGATGACTTGAATAGTGCTCTCAATTGAACAAACATGAATGTACGGCTACCATGAGGCCAAATGAAGTTGCATAGACAATATGTGAACTCTTTGCATCTCATTGTGAATAGCCATTTATCGAATTGATTATCTTGTAATGACTGTTGCACACTAGCGAAAGTGTGTATTCTTGTTTGATTTAAGTGTCGATGCCTTGTGTGATTAGCTTACTTTGAACCATGCATGAATAAACCTAGAATTTGCCCTGTTATTCTGATTGATTTTGAAAGGTTTGCTCTTGAAATTATCTTAGGCAACTTTAAAGAGTGTGAGCCAAATTTGACATATACCTCTTTTATGGCCTACCCGTGAGTGTGTGAAACTCTTTTGAACACCCTTTGAGCCTTACCTTTATTTGGAAGAACCTTGATGAACCCTAGGCCATACTTGACCCACTAACTACAATCCTCTTAATTTGTGATTTAGTAAATAGCCAACTTAGGCCAAAAGCCTAAGTTGGGGGTGTGGTGAAAAGGAAAAGGAGAAGTCAAGAAGTGCAAGAAAAAGTCCCCCCTAACCCATGGTATTGCATAAGTGGAAACCCCTTCAATTCAAAAGAAAAAAAACCGTGCAATAAAGTACGAAGGAAATCGGGTTTCCAAGCAATCCATGAAGGTGAATAAAAAGGTGACTTAGAAGCACTAGAAAAAGAATCGATAAAGGAAAAGAAGGGAATGCCTTGAGCATACCACACCCCACGAGGAAGGAGCCACTGAGCCTAAATGACCATACCTTTGCACTCATTCCCATTACAAGCCTTAGAAAGACCTTTTTGATCTTGAGTAAGCCGAATCAAAAGTCGATTGGAAAATAAGGGCAAACCTATGGGTAAAAACATGCATAGTGTTCCTCTTTTTGAGTGTGAGCGTTGCATCTGATTCCTGATCTTGAATTGATTAACCTCTGTGTGTGAATATGGAATCATTCTTCATGTGAGGGCATTTAGATACTTTTTGTTGAGCTTGAACTTGCACAAGTAGCAAGTATTGCGAGCATGAGAATCTCTGGTAATGGTGTGTCATAACTTGAATCTTTGAGTACACAATTGATCTTTGCAGAAGTAATTTGACTATTGTTGTGTATGTTCATGATTGAGTCTTGTGTAGCACTGTTTGAGACACCCTTTTTGAACGGCTGAACTTGAGTTTGCTTGAGGACAAGCAAAAGTGTAAGTTGGGGGTGTTGATAAGTCCACAAATTGGACTCATTTAGGGCTTTATTTTGATAAGAATAGTGTCCTCGAATGCTGATTTTGTCTAAATATCAGATGAAAACTCTTAAGTTACAGGTATTTGAAGTTTTAGTGAAAGCATGGACACTTAGGCGCAAAAAGGAACAAAAAGGCTGAAAAGAACGAAGAAGCTAAAGCCTGAGTATCGCCAGGCACACTTGGCGATTCGCCGAAGGTATTCACTCCACCCTTTGTTCCAGTATGCGAAGCCCTGAAGGAGAAGGATAAAAAAAAGGCGATGAAAGGAGCATTCGGCGCTTCGCCGAATAGTTCCGCGAAGCAGTACTACATAGCCCAAGGGTCCAGAACGTGAAGATGCTGAAGGCAAGAAACAAACGGCGATGAGACAGACGAAGGGCGAGTCGTTGAGTCAATCGGCGATATCGACTAACTTCGCCGAAAGATCCGCTAGCGCTAATTTCTGAAGTCTATAAATACTAAACATGTCATTAATTTTTAGAGAGTTGAAAAATAATATTAATTTCCAGAATAGAATAGTACTTTTTGGAATATTTTTCTCTCAAGTTTGGAGAGGGTTTTGTGGAGACTTGAAGAAAGGAGCTCTTCTTCCCCAAGTTTGAAGTCGGTCTTCTCTATTCACTTTCCTTTTCTTGATTCAAGGTTTAATTTCTTAAACCCAGTTGATTTCATTATCGTGTTAGGTATAATTTCTTATTTTTTTATGTGTGGCTAAAAACCCCATTCTTGGGATGTGATTTAGCAAATATGGGTTGATATTCTTGTTGGGTCTTGCTTGCTGATGGGTCAGATGTATTGTAATGGTGATTTCACCTAGTTGTTGTGGTTTAATCTAAAGGGTTTGTAGTTGCAAATATAAAGCCACGCATGTGTTTTCGGCTTGCCCGAGAGGGAGGTCGCGAAACCAAAACCACTAGACTGATGGCCTAAGGAGTGGGTCGAAATGAGGTTCAGCCCAAGAGGGTGAGCCCTAGTCCCATATCCTAACACTCAGCTCGACAGAGTGAGTGGGGTAAGGCGTAGGCTGGCCTTCATGCGGAAAATGGGTATCCGAGAGGAACGCATTTGAAACGGGGTAAGTTGCCTGAGAGTGAACTTATTTCCATTTAAAGCTTAGCTTAGTCACTATTATTTTGCAAATCTCCAATCGAAAGCATGTACCCACAATTTATCTCAACTTGTATTGCGGTCACATCCAAAGAACTTTTCCCCATACTTGATTTTCTTGTTATTTTTGTTGTTTTTACTACTTGTGACAAAACCCCTTTTGATAGTTGACACTTTCGTGTCACCCCCCAAATTTACAATGTTTTTATTCCCAAATCTCTTTAGCTACGACTAGTTAGAATGAAATTCTAATTAACTACTATTTTTACTACCACTCCCTTGGGGCACGACCCCAACCCTTGGTTGGGTTACTATATTATCGACGATCGTAGACACTCGTACCGTAGGTTAGTGTTGTTGGTCACGATAAGCTTCAACTACTCTTACCAAAGTTTGAGCCTAACGGTATGTTCTTACTATATTCAAGCCTTACCCAATATCACAAGGTTCAGGTCCTACACGTCTATAGGAAATCTCCACCCAAGAATATTACTCATTACCGCCACATTCAACCAACCTTGGCTCATATCAAGAACCACCGAATGCATCACACATTTGTCCACATATTAACAACGCCACAGTCAACCTTAGTACATTAACCACTCCCTGGATTCCTGCTAACCAAGTTCATAGGAATTCCTCATCCCTACCATACCAACTGAAATTTCACGCATTGCTACCTGGACCTGACTAATTGCCCTCATCTAACTATTACTTATAGTAAAACTCCACTTTATTCCTCCTACACATTTTAACCTTAGATGTGATAAGAATACCATCACTACCATAATAAGAACATCAATAAGATATGGGAAAGACTGGACTTTGAGTAATACACAAGATTATGAATGGATTGATATATCTCTATCACTCTTTCTAAACACATCACTATCTAATTCTCCACTCTTGACTTGGTTTCTCATCATATCATCTCCCCCTTAGGTCAAAAGCTGACACTTTAAAACTATGCATTTATTCAATCTTCTCTAAACTAGTCTGCATTCGATTTACTCTAATATTGAGGAAATGCTACTCTCACTGCTACTAAACTCTCCACGTGTAGGCACTACGATTCCTTATAAGGCTTCTGTAACATCCCGCCTTAGAAAGAGCTAAATTTAGCAAGCGCTAAATTGCAAATAGCTAAATTGAGAATTTTGCAAGTTATGCTTAAATTGTGAGTTTTGGGTCAGATTCAAACGACCATAGCTTTCAGTACAAGATGAGTTAGTAGACTCATAAGATATAAAATTTAAGGTCTTGGAATCCTATTTCTAACGCGACCGAGTTTGCTAAGTTTAGAGTTTGGATGAGGAAGATATGGCTGTTTGAAGTAAGCCTGTCCATTAAGGAAAGTTACCCGAATTAGTGAGGGGTATTTTGGTATTTTCCTTACTCCATCAGCTTAAAATGTGTTTAGTGTTATTTTGGGAGTCAAAGCTGATTTGGGTCAGTTTTCACAATCCTAAATTACGCTTGGGGTTTTAGGGGAGAGTTCAAGAAGATAGAAGAGGAGAAAAGACAGAAGGTTCAAGGCATTCATCAAGTTTTCTTGCGAATCGAGGATTGTTTCGTCAAGGTTTTGATCCCTAATAGGTATGTGAGTTCTCATAGCATTGGGTTCGTTCAGCCGCATGCCAATCATGTGATTTTAATGCAATTTCTTCCACAAAGATGAAGGATTTGAGTTCTTGATGAGTTTTCTTGAAGTTTAATTCATTAATCTTGATTGTTGAGGATTTGATGAATTTTTTGAGATGAATGTTAGTAATTTGAGGGTCGTTTTGAGTAGATTTTTGTGTAATTATGTTGGGTATTCGAATCAAAGTGAGTTGGAAAGAAACCATTCGATTCTAGGCGAATTGGCGTAAAAAAACGAGAAAGAAAATTTGTCGGGAAAAGTTTAGGTAGGGGGCTGGCGTACCGCGCCAGCAGTGTGCCACAAATAAGCTTCTGTAGTTTTGGGGCTGGCACCCCACGCCACCTAGTACGCAAGGTTCACTTGTCCTCACCCTTATTTACGTCGTTTGGCCCGTCTGAGTTCTATTGAAGGATACCTTCACTCCTTTCTGATTCTAACTACTCTAAACTGCATCGAGAGATCATTGATAACGTGAATCATAACCTTGAATTCATAATTTTCAAGGTAGAGTTAAGGGTTGAGAGAGTTCTTTCGAGTCATTTTTAGATGTCTTTTACAATCTTTTAAAACTTGTTTAAAGACTTGAGTTGCCTCTTGGGCCAGTAGAATTTTTATTTCTAAATATTCTGAGTTTAAGTATTTGAGACTTTTGAGTGAAAGCTTTCCTTTGAGTTCCTTTATTGATGAGTAAGTCTTTCGCTGAGAGTTAAGCCAGGTCAAGGGTTCGCTTGGGGCAAGCAATGGTTCTTGAGTGCCAGTCCCGTCCAAGGTGTAGGTACGGGTCGTGACAAACTTGGTATCATAGCACAGAGTTCAAGAGTACTAGGGTGTCTATGAAGTCGTGTCTGTAGAGTGCTAGTAATCTGTGTGAAGCGCATCACATCTGTAATTAAAAGGCTGCGACATTTAGGAACTATCTCACTTCTTTCATACTCTTTTTGTGCGATAGAGTTCAACTCTATAAAGTTTCTTTATAATTCGTGCTTGCCCATATCTTTCAGATCATGCCTCTACAAAGAGATGTCTGAGGTTGTCCTGCTAGGAGGAATGTTGATCATCAAGATCAAGGGGTCCCCAATGCACCAGAAGTGTAACCCTATGGAGAGGTCACTAATGCTGAGTTCCGGGATGCTATCCAGATGTTGAGCCAAGTTGTGGCCAGCCACCCTGGTGAACAAAAAGGGAATCAAAAGGATGTGGTTGATACATCCAGATTCTGTGAGTTCTTAAGGCTGAATCCTCAGACTTCACCGGTTCAAGTGTCACTGAGGATTTTCCAGAAGATTTACAGAAAGTATTTGAGGTGATGCATGTTGCGGATGCTGACGTGTGGAACTAGTTGCATACAAGTTGAAGGCAGTTGCTAAAGTGTGGTACGACCAATGGAAGAAGAGTAGAGCTGAATGTGCACCAATTGTGAGCTGGGCTGTGTTCGAATGAGTCTTCTTAGGGATTTTCTTTTCCCGCGAACTGAGAGAGGCAAAGGTAAGGGAATTCCTCACTCTTACGTAGGAATCTATGAGTGTGCATGTGTACAACCTCAAGTTTACTCAACTATCCCGTTATGCTCCAGAGATGGTTGCTGATATGAGTAGTAGAATGAGCTTATTTGTATCTAGGTTGTATCATCTGTCAAGCAAAGAGGGTAAGGTTGCGATGTTGATAGGGGACATAGACATAGCAAGGCTGATGATCTATGTGCAATAGATTTTTGATAACCCGGATACTAGTAGGCTACACTAGAGCTAAACGTGAAGGTTAACGTCAAGGGAGAAGGGCAAGAGCCAAGGAAAATAGGGAAGTGCCAAGGCAAGGAGCCAAGGCTGCCCAAAATTGGCCAAGGCACTGCCCACCATGACCACGAGGGTCTTCACGACCCGTGGTGGCCACCACTCCCCGTGGTTCCACCCGTGTTGGTGAGGTAGTAGCCTCCCTAAAGCTGTCCCAAAAAGGTACCCCTTCACGAGCCACTTCACGGCTCGTGGTGAAGACCACAGACCGTGGGAAGGCTCGTGGGGTTCCCTTTACCTTGTGGGGGAAATTCTAGGGTAGCCTAGCTACTGGTCAAGGGACCACGGTCCCCTTCAAGGGTCGTGGTGCCCTTGACGGTTCGTGAAGGTGGCCCTAGTGCCAGTCACTACGGCCACCTTCACAATCTGTCAAGGGCACCACGGCCCTTGAAGGTTACTGTGGTCCCTTGAACAGTAGCTAGGCTACCCTATCATTTACCCCACAAGGTGAAGGGAACCCCACGAGCCTTCCCACGGTCTGTGGTCTTCACCACGAGCCGTGAAGTGGCTCGTGAAGGGGAACCTTTTTGGGACAGCTTTAGGGAGGCTGCTGCCTCACCACCACGGGTCATGAAGACCCTCGTGGTCATGGTGGGAAGTGCATTGGACAATTTTGGCCCCTTGCCTTGGCCCCTTGCCTTGGCCCTTGCCCATTTTCCTTGGCTCTTGCCCTTCTCCCTTGGCATTAACCCTCACGTTTAGCTCTAGTGTTGCCTACTAGTTTTCGGGGTGTTACAATATTTCCCTCTTGGGAACATTCATCTTCAAATGACGATCTAGACACCTTACGTAAGTAAAAACTCAAGACTAGCCGTCTATCATGCTTGCAACACATCGAAATGCACATAACTAAGGAAAAAACATCAACTCCAAGTTCAAACATACTCAATGCACCACAAGAAAGTAGGAACTACATCTTACAACTCATTATGCATGTAAACTCAGCATTTCTCATGTTCATAGGAGGAATTACCTTCTCCAAGCTTAAATGAATACTTAACAATTACGATGGAGTCTAAATGCAATTTACTATCAAAAAGAATATCAAAACATGTTCATCGATTCATCTCATGAAGTCAAATAGGCAACTCATACTTAATGCACAACAATATGAGGAAATCAAGCATGCAAACTCATTTTCTTTCAAAACACAAGTTTTACATGAACATGCACCACATAAGGAAATCATGAAAACATCTAAAACATCCATTACTTCACATAAAGAACAATTAATGAGGAACTCATCATCGTAATGCTAAAGGAGGAATACAAGGAAAAGGATGAGGATATCGGGACTTCTCATTGGCCCTTGGCCTCCCAAGTAGCACCCTCAACTAAAACCCTTACTCAAAGACCACTCCTCAACACTTTCATGGAAGCAACTTACTGGTCTAAGATCCCTACCGGTATTTCTAGATTAGAGAAATTCTCATTAACTCCCAACTCTTTTTTAGGAACTTATGAATGTCGGATCTCCAACACCATTTTATACTAGAGACATGGAAAACCGAATATACCGATGCCACTCATTAAGCAACTCTAGTCCATAAGCAATCTTACCAACACCACTCAAGATCTCATATGAGCCTACAAAACCGGGAATAAACTTCACAAACTCACTATACCTCTCAAGGTGAGAATTCCAAGTCAACCTATACATGAACATCAAGAACACTTAACTACCTTGCTATCTAAGCACATCGTCTCCCCCTTGGGAGTAAGCCTATACGAACTCTTCTAAGCATCATTTCTTTCAACTCTAAGGCCGGAGCAAGTCATTACTAAGTTTTCACATCCATCACACAAGATGTTTTTAAACCATGGTAAATTACACTTCTACCCTTTTTAGAGGGGTCCATTCTCTCAACACATTTAGGCATTATTTAGACACCCTATTCACCAAATCTATCCACATTTTTCCGAAACTCATCATGACTAAGTAAGGTTCTACCATCAAATACACATTACCTTAATGCAACCAATTCAAACCAAGGACAACATCAAAGTTTAACATACCAAGTCTAACAAGTCACAAAAGACAAGCAACACTATAATCTAAACAAGCATAAAACACATATCGGGAGCAACATTCAGAGGACTCTCTTGTTCACCTCTAGCTTGGAGAGCATATAATATATTCTTCCTTGGGGCATCCACATCTGAATCACTAGGAGCAACTTGCTTATGCTCTCTTCCTCTTGCCTTATGTATCAGGCAATCTCTCATCTTGTGGCCACTCTCACCACAACCATAACAACCCTACATACCGGTTAAACATCTACCCTTATGGCTTTTTCCAAATCTTGCACAAGTAGGAAATATGGGTCTACTATTCTTTCCTTGAGACTTGGGGTTGGACACCCTTTCTAGGTTATATCTTGGGGAAATATTAGAAGGATCCTGTCCAAAAAACCTTTCAAGAGAAGAATTATCATCATCAATCCTAAGCCTCTTTTTCTCCCTACACCTTACTTCAAGTTTCTCTTCCTTAATTTGTTGAGCATAAGCCATAAGACGATAAATATTCATATCATGATCAAGCATGGCCGTACGACATTCTTTCACTACCAAATTGGACACTCCCGACACACACTTACTCATCCTCGACCTAGAGTCAGACACCAAACATGGAGCATACTTAGAAAATTAGGTGAACCTCAATGCAAATTCCTTAACACTCATATTACCTTGCCTAAGCTTGATGAACTCAAGCACCAAAGCGTATCTCACCTCTAGAGGGAAGACTTATCTAGAAACACATTCTTGAACCTTTCCACTCTATGGGACCCATTCCTATCACTCGAGCCTCTTTCCATTGATTAAACTATACTTAAGCAACCCCTTTGAGTTGGTAAGAAGACAACTCCGCCTTCTCTACCGGAGTCACTCCCACAAAGTCCAACACCTTAGAGATCTCATCTATAAACTCTTGAGGATCCTCCTCCATCTTCAACCCATAAAATTTTCGAGCTTTTATCCCGGCCTGAGTCAACAGTTGAAAACCAAACCTAAACTTCTCATTAGTCACATTCACAACCAAAGGGTCAACTGGAGCTTGAGGAGGAACTTCTTGATCCACATTGTCTTCCTCATTCCTTCTAACGTTAGCCCTTGTAGTAGTCATATCCTGAAAACCATCAGGCAGGGACTAGGAGAAAGACCTAATAGAGTTAAACTATATGGAATGACTTAGAGAATGAAGAAGTGAAGTTTCCTAAACATGTAATAGCCTCTCGTTCATAAATGTGGGGTGCTTCACACTTATGACAAGAGTCTACTAGACGTGGTTTGAGACGTCCTAGAACCATTCTAAAACCTTGTGCTCTTGTACCAAGTTTGTCACAACCCAAGAGTACCCCATAGATGTGACACGGCGTACAACACTTCAAAAAGTCTCATACAAGCCTCTTAGCGTATCATAACATAAGATAATAGAAAATGGTGTGGAAATTTAAAACATTTTTCAATATAATCAAGGTTTCATAAAAAGAAGCAGAAGTTCACTACACTTGTCTCAAACCATCTAATACATGAAAGTCATAGGGACACATCCCATACAAAAGTTGTAACATAAAAAGAAAGACATAAAAGGAAAGGGTGATCAAGTCCTCGATGCTATGAGGACTCACCAAAACTTCTCTTCTTGATTTACTATGAACCTAGCCACAAGGATGGAAGTGAATATCGCCGAACCCTACATTTGATAAGAATGTAGGAAAAAGTATGTGTTAGTACAATAATGTACTAAATATGATGGCTAGAATAAATCATCAACATGAGCATATAGGAGGCATTAGTCAACATAAGACATATACCATAATCATAAGAAACAATAACATATGTCATCAGTATAAGAGACATCATCATAAGACATAGGCTATAACATGGTAGACAATAATCATAACTTGTGAGCATAAAAGATAACATCATAGTCATAGGCAAAGTCAATGCATTTAGAACAACATATCATAAGAGAAATACAAGATAAATCAGTGAAAGGCAATCTTGTGCAATGCATGGATAAGATCCCATAATCCCACCCATGCTAAGCAAGTCACTTTAGGTTCTCATTCATACTTTATGATCTTTTGATCTCATCCTTAACTTATTTCTCATACACAAGGGAACATTCGCCTTTATTCACACATGTATTGGAAGGCAACTATAGCAACAATCAAAACTAAGCATACATCATAAGCATAAGTCATAAGCATATTCATCACATAGGTCATCATAGCATAAGAGAACATACCCTGAATACCATCAAAGCATACTTGTGCAATGCATGAAGAATACCCCATAAATCTCACCCATGCTAAGTAAAGCTCCTTAAGGAACCATAGTTCATACTAGACTTGACCTTGTGGGAATTAGCCTTAACTCACATAGACCGTGGGAGCTTAACATGGAATCCAGTGTTACCCACACCGAAAAGGATTGTCCTACTTGACTAAGGTAACACCATTATTTGTTAGCTTTAGGTGGATCTATTAGCTAAATAACCTACGGGGGCATGCATTTTATGGGATAAGGAGATTGTTACTAAAAACCCGGCCTTTCTTAATGGGTGAGCTTCCATCTCATGAGATTTCTTCTAGAAACCCAGCCGTTCTTAATGGGAGGGCTTCCATCTCATAGTCAATATCCACTCGGTGCTAAGCATAATTCCCATGGAGTTCATATTAAGTCATAACTTATTTCATTAGGATAGCTTATTAGATCATGCGTGAGAATAACCTTTCTCTTTCCATGTCTACATATAACATTAGATTCAATTAGGCGAGAATTCCCTTTAAACATAAAATCTTTATTATGTGAGAAAACTTTTCACATCATGTTCATTATGTGTTCATGAGAATAGTCTTTCAATCATCTCAACAACATTATCATAATCATACATAGGTGTATAAATGAGAATATCCTTTTAACAACACACAACAAGATCATGATCATAATTACTTTATTCTCAAAGTGTTCTTAAATCATATACATAACCTTCATCAAACATGCATAACATCATATCTTGTTCTTTTCAAGGTCAATGCTCATATCAAATCAACACATCTAGAATGACTACATTAGACATGTCACAATTTCAAGTAATCAAATCATTGCATGCATAATATCATATATTTAAAATATAGGTCATGTAGGCAAAGTCCTTCCACAATAATACCATATACAGTTCAATATGCAAAATAGCTTCACTCTCAAAGCCTTAATATTCCTAGTTCATTCATATTAGCTTTTTCCCTCAAGGCCCTAGAAATCACATTCATACCACATGTCTTACTCCCAAAGAAATACTTCATATGGTAATCATACATGCCTAATTCTCAAGACAATCTAACCACATGTTTCATTCTTAAGTGATTCTTATCATAATTCATCATATAGCCTCAATATTAATCAATACCAAACATAGATTCCCATGTATACTTTAACTTCATTCAATTCATATCTATAAGCCTAATCTCAAGCAATACACAACACATATCATCATTCTTAGAAGATTATCTCTAAATCCTCAATTTCCCCCTTCAAGGCATAAAACCCACTTACTTCAATTTCATCAATTAGACTAGGGTTAGACATGGAAAACATGTAATTTCATCATAATTACATGATACACTACTAATTCTATCATAAAAAATCAATATCCACTCAATTATATCAACATACAACAATACCCACAAGATAGGAAGAAAATGTAACTAGAATTGGGGTTCATCTTCACAATTAGGGGAAACATGGGGGATTCATGGATGAAAGGGATCCAAGAATAAATAAGCCATCATACCTTGATTACAAAGCTTATCAAACTTGAATCAATGGAGACTTCACCTAGTTGTACCCTCTTCTTCTTTTTCTTCTTCTTTGAGTTTTCTAGAGAGAATTTTTGGAGAGGATGAAGTATGGGATTCTTTTGGGGGTTTTGGAAAATAATGACCTAATTGAGGCATTAAAAGGGTTAAAATAGCTTATATAGGTGTACTAATACAATACAAATCGACCTCACTTAATACCCACTTAATTAGGAATTTTCCAAAATAACCCCCCATAGGTAGCCTAGTACCAGGCACTACGGCCACCTTCATGATCCGTCAAGGGAAACACAGCCCTTAAAGGTGCCCGTGGTCCCTTGACCAGTAGCTAGGCTACCCTAGAATTTCCCCCACAAGGTGAAGGCAACCCCACGTGCCTTCCCACGGGTCGTGGTCTTCACCACGAGCCGTGAAGTGGCTCGTGAAGGGGAGCCTTTTTGGGAAAGCTTTAGGGAGGCTACTTCCTCACCACCACGGGTCGTGAAGACGCTCGTGGTCATGGTGGGCAGTGCCTTGGCCAATTTTGGGCAGCCTTGGCCCCTTGCCCCTTGCCAAGTTTCCTTGGCTCTTGCCCTTCTCCCATTACGTTAAACCTCACGTTTAGCTCTAGTGTAGGCTACTAGTTTTCGGGGTGTTACAAACTTGGTTCACATGGATCATCAGCCTTGCTATGTCTATGTCTCTTATCAACATCACAGCCTTACCCTATTTTCTTGATAGACGAGACAACCCAGATACAAATAAGCTCATTCTACTCCTTATATCAGCAACCATCTCTGGATCATAACGGGACAATTGAGTGAACTTGAGGTTGTACACATGCACACTCATAGATTCCTACTTAAGAGTGAGGAATTCCCTTACCTTTTTCTCTCTCAACTCGCGGGGAAAGAAAATTCCCAAAAGGCATCTTCGAACACAACCTAACTCGCATTTGGTACACATTCAGCTCTACTCTTCTTTCATTAGTCGTACCACACTCTAGCAACAACCTTCAGTTGGTATGCAGCTAGTTCCACACGTTCAGCATTTGCAACATGCATCACCTCAAATACTTTCTGTAACTCTTCCACAAAGATTTCTGGATCCTCAGTGACACTTGAACCGGTGAAGTCTGGAGGATGTATCCTTAAGAACTCACGGATTCTGAATGTATCAGTCACATCCTTTAGATTCCTTCTTTGTTGACCAGCCTAGCTGGCCACAACTTGGCTCAACATTTGGATAGCATCCTAGAACTCAACATTAGTGACCTGTCCATGGGGTTGCACTTCCGGTGCATTGGGGACCCTTGATACTGATGATCAACATTCCTCCTAGTAGGAAGACCTCAGACAACTCTTCGTGGAGGCATGATCTGAAAGATATGCGCAAGCACGAATTAGAAAGAAACTTTATAGAGTTGAACTGTGTCACACGAAAAGAGTATGAAAGAAGTGAGATAGTTCCTAAATGTCGCAGCCTTTTAATTACGGATGTGGCGCGCTTAACACCGATAAATAGGACTCTACAGACACGAATTTATAGACATCTTGGGACTCTTAAACTCTGTGGTCTGATATCAAGTTTGTCACACCCCGTGCCTACACCCTGGACGCGACTGTCACTCAAGAACCATTGCTTGCCTCAAGCGAACCCTAGGTCTGGCTTAACTGTCAGGGAAATACTTACACATCAATAAAACAACTCAAAGGAAAGCTTTAACTCAAAAGTTTCAAATACTTAAACTCAGAATATTTAGAAATAAACATTCTATTGCCCAAGAGGCAACCCAAGTCTTTAAACAAGATTTAAAAGAGTGTAAAAGACTTCTCAAAATGACTCGAAAGAACTCTCAAGACTCAACTCTTAACTCTACCTTGAATTTGAATTATGAATTCAAGGTTATGATTCATGTTATGAATGATCTCTCGATATTTAGATGTAGTTTAAAGTAGTTAGAATTATAAAGGATTGAAGGTATCCATCAATAAAACTTAGACGGGCCAAACGACGTAAAAAGAGGTAGGGGGAAGGTGACCCTGGCGCACTGAGTGGTGCTGAGCGCCAGCCCCTAAGATACATAAACTTATTTGTGGCGCATTGCTGGCGCGGCGCGCCGGCCCCTACCCAAATTATTCCTGACGAATATTCTTTCTCATTTTCTGACCTTAATTAACCTAGAATCGAATGGTTTCTTTCCAAATCACTTAGATTCGAATACCCAACATAATTACACAAAAATATACTCAAAACGACACTCAAATTACTAACATTTATCTCAAGAATTCATCACAGCCTCAACAATCAACATTAATGAATTAAACTTCAAGGAAATTCATCAAGAACTCAAATCCTTCATCTTTGAGAAGGAAATTGCATTAAAATAACAGGATTGGCGTGTGGTTGAACGAACCCAATACTATGAGAACTCACATACCTATTAGCGATAAAACCTTTGGCTAAAACAATCCTCGATTCGCAAGAAAACCTGATGAACGCCTTGAACCTTTCCTCTTTTCTCCTCTTTTCTATTCTTGAACTCTCCCCTAAAACCCTAAGCATAATTTAGGATTGTGAAAACTGACCGAAATCAGTTTTGACCCCTAAAATAACACTAAACACGTTTAAGCTTATGGGGTAAGGAAAAGACTAAAGTACCCCTCACTAATTCAGGTAACTTTCCTTACCTGGACATGGTGACTTCAAACAACCATATCTCCCTCATCCAAACTCTAAACATAGCAAACTCGGTGGCGGTTGAAATAGGATTCCAAGACCATTCATTATATATCTTATGAGTCACATAAATCATCTTGTACTGAAAGTTATGGTCGTTTGAAGCTGACCCAAAACTTACAATTTAAGCATAACTTGCAAAATTCTCAATTTAGCTATTTCCAATTTAGCGCTTTCTAAATTTAGCTCTTTCTAAGGAGGGATGTTACAGAAGCCTTAGAAGGAATTTTAGTGCCTACACGTGGAGAGTTTAGTAGCAATGGGAGTAGCATTTCATCAGTATTAGAGTAAATCGAATGTAGACTAGTTTAGAGAAGATAGAATAAATCCATAGTTTTAAAGTGTCAGCTTTTGACCTAAGGGGGAGATGATAAGATGAGAAACCAAGTCAAGTGTGGAGAATCAGTTAGTGATGTGCCTAGAAAGAGTTATAGAGATATATCAATCCATTCATATTCTTGTGTATTACTCAAAGTTCAGTCTTTCCTGTAACGCCCCAAAATACTAGACCAACATTCGCATGTCGATACACCATTTCTTAGTTACTAGAATATGTTTTATTGTCATTTTGGGAACTTGAAATTTTGTGATATTTGCAACCTTGCTTAAGATAATTGTGATCGTAATTTAAGGTATTGTATGGGGGTATTTACGTAATTTTCTTATTAGAATTACATATAAATTGAAAGTGTTGGTATTAAGTATATACATATAGGTATATATGTATGCTTTTTGGGCAGCCTACAATTATTTGGGCAGCACCTTTGAAGGACAGCTGTGAAGGGGATAAATATCACTTTTGGTGACTATATGTTTACACCTCCTCTATAGTGAAATTCGTGTTCCTTAGCTCTAAGAAACCTGGTGAAATCTCTATAACTTTATTACTCTCCAAATCACAAGAGAAAAACTTGGTCCTTTTGGCTGGAATTCGAGACACACCCTTCTTTTAGGTAAGTGACGAAATCTGTTTCTGAGCTGGGTAGTGTTTGGTAGTTTATGCATATCTCTTTTTATAGAACTTAGTTTACAGTGAATAAATATTATTTGGAAAGATAATTCGTATACCTACAACTCTTATGTTTATGTAAAACTCTAATTTAGCTGTTATGGATTCTAAATATGGGACGCAACATTGGACAAGTTCTGTCCAGATTTCGGATTTAGAAATCCTGTATGGACAACTGTTAGTGTATTGATGATATCGTTTTGTACAAAATATATTTTGTAATGATTCTTGATTGTTTGCAACCTTAAGAGATGTACCTACATCTTTCATGAGGATATAAAGTCCAGTTTTTCCGTTTTTTCTTTTTCAAATCTAAGTTGCGACATGAGGTACTAGGCTGGCCAGAATCACTGTTTTGGGAGCATAGTCGTATTTGTACAGGCTAAGCTTACTTGTGATGATAATCCTGATTTACTTCGGCATTATTAAGCTTCTAGGAATTAAAGAAGTTATTTAATTGTATTTTTAAGGTTGTATATACTCGTGAACAAGTTGAGGACCTTGAAACGTTGGTTGGCCTACGGTCTGAACTCGCGAAGTTGTGTTGGACTGTTTCTTTGCTAAAGCACTGAGGTTTGTGTATACACTTTTACTTGCACTCTTTTAACTGCTGATATATCTGAAAGTTGATCTTGGTACCTTGGTTACCTCTTGTCACTTTGCATTGTCGTGTTGGTATCCTTTAAGACGTTAAAGATGCTTGTGTAACTCGCCCACTTGTACAGATTGTTTGATCACTTGGCACTCTTGTTGGGACCCTGTCCTTCTTGTGGCTGTGACTTTGTCACTCTTGGCATGCCTCTTGATTCTGATCATTTTCCATCTTGACTCTGGATTTTTAGTCCGTCTTAAGAATGGAAGTTGTCCATTTTAGTACGAACTAGAAAGCCATTTTTAATATGGTTCTTGGTTCTCTTGATTATTTGGTTTTGACCCTTCTTGATACCTGCTTGTGCTTGGTGTGACGACGTGATGTATATATTGGACGAGCCTTGTTGTTGAATCTCTTGGAAAATTGTGCTATGAGCGTTCTTGACATTTGGATCTTTAAATATAAAACTTGATACTCTTTATATATTGTTTACTTGATTTATTTATTAAATTCAATTATGCTGCCCTTGACTTGAGAATGATAACTTGCTGAATTTGAGGGTTCCAAACCTATAGTTTTTACACCACTAAGCTATATGCTTAGCGATAGTTGTTTCTATCGTAGGGGCTGTTCGAGATGATGCTTGAAGCTGGTCATTGGAGATGGATGTTTTGAGAGCCTTAAGGAAGATCACATCTGAATATAGGCATCTATATTTTGTATAAACCTTGGGACTTGTACATATTCTATGTGTTGTATATTTACATGGGATTTTGAGGGCTGATTTGATCATGTCACCATGAGTTGTAAAATAAACATGGCTTTATGTTTTGTTCTTTAGGGGTGTGTAAACCTAAGTCTTGTAATATCCTAAATCTACTATTACTTTCGAATGTTTGTGTGAAGCATGAGCAGGCTGATTTCGGTACTCGGAAGCTTGTAATATTCTTGTTATTTCATCCTTGAGGGTGAGGATAATATATATACATGAAAAGCTCGTCGGTTATTTGCTTAAATTATTCTGGGAGGGTCTTTCCGTCATAAGTTAAATTTCTCGCCATGTCAATTTTAACATCAAATAAATGTGAAAATGGGCAAGATGTATATCATTAACTAAATTATTCGTTATGAACCTAATCCCTCTACTAGATTAAAATCAATATGCCCTTCATTAATCTCTTTTAAATGTCGCAAGTATTCAATTAGGTTTCTCGTTAAGTGGTAGTATTCCTCCGAAAGGGTCGCTACATTTCCAATATCTTATTGTTTTTTAATTGTGGTAGTGATGGTATTCTTATCACATCTAAGGTTAAAATCTGTAGAAGGAATAAAGTGGAGTTTTACTATGAGTAATAGTTAAATGAGACCAATTAGTCGGTTCCGGGTAGTAATGCGTGAAATTTCAGTTGGTATGGTAGGGATGAGGAGAGGATAAGGAATTCCTAGGAAGTTGGTTAGCAGGAGTCCAGGGAGTGGTTAATGTACTAAGCTTGAATGTGGCGTTGTTAATATGTGGACAAATGTGTGATGCATTCGGTTTTTCTTCATATGAGCCAAGGTTGATTGAATGTGGTGGTAATGAGTAATATTCTTGGGATGAGATTTCCTATAGAGGTGTAGGACCTGAACCTTGTGATATTGTGTTAGGCTTGAATATAGTAAGAACATATCGTTAGGCTCAGACTTTAGTAAGAGTGGTCATGTACCTTTGTGGGAGCTATGAGTTGCAACCAATGAGGCTTGGTAATAAGGAAAGAAGGGCATAGTTGATAAGTATTGCTAAGCTTAACAGCTACCAGTCATATTACCCAAAGCATAGTATTCCTACCCTTACTTCATGCCAGACCTCCTTTGTTTCAGACAAGATAACTTTAGGTAGAGAGTGACTTGGTTCAAAACAACATCGTTCTTGACTTATGTTCTGTAGAGAATCCCAAATCCTGATATGAATCAGTTCAAAACTATGTAAGTAGGCAAGTTCAGAATTCAGAAGAGGTAGTAAGAGTAAATCCCTTTCCATTCCCAGTACAACCATCATTCAAGGATGAATGATCCCAAGGGAGAGATATTGTAACACCCTGAAAAAGTTTAAGTTAAGACTCGAACCATGCTTTGTATGTGAATATGATTTTACCGAGTGATTTAAATTTTCTTAGGTGTTAAGGTCATGTAACACCTTGAGTTTCAAAAAAGAACTAAAGAGAAATTCGTTCAAGTAATCCATCAGTTCTCTAAAGTTTTGGGTCAACTTCAAACGATCATATATTTTAGCACATAAAGAGTTAGGTGGCCCATGAGATATCAAATTGAAGGTCTTTGAGTCTTCCTTCCAAAGCCGCAAAGTTTGCTCAATTCCTAGCTTGGATGAAGGAGTTATGTCCGTTTGAGTGCAGCCTCTCTAGTTAAGGCATTTATGTCATTTTAGGAAAGGGTATTTTGGTCTTTTCCTTACCCCAATAGACATACCCAAGTTTTTCCTCACCCAGTTAAGGGTCTAATAAGACTCTAAGATTATTTTTCACATTCCAAAACACTTGGGGCTTTAGAGCGAGGTTTCAAGAGGAGAAAAAGGGCTAAGTTCAAGCGTTCTTCAAGGCTTGTGGATTTCTCTAAGAACGATCGTTCTTTCCAGGTATGTGAGGTTTCCCATAGTGTTGGATTTTTTTCATTCTCGTGCCAAACATCTAATTCTTTCATTAATTTTTTTATGAAATAATTTATGTAAAGATTCTTGAAGAGTGCTTGAGTGTTAACCCCATTCTTTAACAATGGATGTTTTAGAGTTCCTGAGGTGAGGCTTTTGCGAATGAGTGGTGTTTCTTGATAGATTTGAGTGAGATTTCATTGATTTTTTGTTGGTTTTATCAATCAAAGAGAATGTGGAAGAAATCATTCTATTGTTGATGAGTTAGGACTTGAAAATGAGCAAGAAAATTAGTCGGGTTCTCTGGGTTTGGGGGTGGGGCGGCGCGCCACCATAGTGCTAGAGGGGCTGGCACCCTGCGCCTACAGTGTGCCCCAAAGTAGCCCCAGTAAGTATGGGGCTGGCGCGGCACGCCATTGATACGCTAGGAGCACCAGACCTTTTTCTTCTATGTTCTTCGTCCCATACATGTTCCTTTGAATCGTGTTTTTGCTCTCTTCTTGATATTAAATCTTAAAGTCTTCAGTAATCCTTGAGAGATCTTTAATATCCAAATAACATGTCTTAAATTACATTACAAGTTGAAGTAAAGTTAGGAGGAAAGTTCAAGAGGTCTTTCGAGTCAAATTGAGAATATGTTTGTAATCAACCATAGTTTTGACTAAGTCTTGAGAGAGTAAAAATAAGGATGAGAAGATTGTATTCATAAGTCTCTATATTGTTATTTTAATCCTTGAGTGGAGACGGTCATGTCCAAAATTCAGTATGAACCCTATGAGTCAAACATTTTTGAGATGAGTAGTATCTTTGAGTTCTGAGTCCTTGAGTTCCTGATTCCTTTTGAAACTATATCCTTAATTATGAAATTACTACATGTTATTCATAGAGGTCCTAGAGTTGAGTCGTTCATATCCATAATTTCGCATGAACCCTATGAGTGGAGCATTCTTGAGATGAGTAGCATCTTTGAGTTCTTGAGTTCTGACTATTGAGTTGTATGTCTATATTTCAGCCTTTGAAGAGTTCTAAGAAAAATATTTGTCAAGAAGAATAAAAGAAGAAGAAGAAAAAGAAGATTCCAACAAGATATATAGAATATTGATATGTATATCTTAGAAGCGAGGAAATCTGAGCTTCATAATTTGATTGAATCTCTGAAATCTTGCAATATCTTCATTATCAATCAAGATGAGCATTTTTTCATCGGAAAAATTAGTATATCTTCCGAGTTTCGTTAATTACCTTCTTCTTTTTTTGTTTCTGGTAATTTGATTTGAAGTTGTTTGTTTGATTGCTATGAAAATATGAGCAAAAGTAGAGGAAGAAAAATTTGGATTGCTTTTTTAATGTTTTTTTTTGTGGCGTTCCTGTTTTCATGTGATTAATTGGAACTTATTTGTCTTAGGTAGGAGAAATTGATCAAACCTAGCGAGACTATTGTATGAGATTTGTGGAAGAGTTTTTTTTTTTGTTGTTGTTGATGTTTTTGATTCCCTAATAATTTTCTTTTGATGTAATGGGAGAAAGGATAATGAAAGATTAAAAATATACAAATTGTACTCAGTTACACTTTAGAAGTTTACATAACGTAATTGTCCGTTAATGTTACTTAGAAGAAAAAAATATATGGAAAGCAAGTTTTGATTTTCACTCGGTAGAGATTTGATGATCAATTTGGGAATTAAGGTTGGCTAATTGTGGTATAGTATGTTCGTAGAGGAATATTTTTGCTTGAAGTGACTGCAGATATATTGCGGTCACAGTTTCTAGCCTTCTGATTGTTCAAATTGATGTAAAGATGGAGTTTTTCAGAATACCCATGGAAAATAGATAAAGTTGTGAAGGCTAATTTATTTTGCTGTTGTTGTAACATATTCAGTTGTTTGTGTGCACATTCTCACAGCTAAAATAGGGGGAAAGAGCTTCACTTTGTGCCCCACCTGGCCATTTCATTTCCAGGTGGAAGATATCAATAAGGGCATTTGCAGCCCAGATTTTTCTTTTCCACTTCTCAAAATTAGAATTAAATCACCTCTTTCGTAGCATGTTCGAGGTATATTATACAATGTTTTTACAAGGAGAAGAGCATATGTGAGAAGCCTCTATCCAAATATATGATTTGCGGATTGGATAGCCAAAATTTGAATGCATCAAATTGCATTTAGTTAAAGAGCTGCAAGAAACATAATGATTCTGAACAGTTTTGGGATTCTCTCACACTCCATGAGCCGCACATCACATTCTCAACAACAGCAGCAACACACCCAGTGTAATCCCACAAGTAGGGTCTGGGAGGGTACTGGTGTACGTAGGCCTACCCCTACCTTTGGAGATAGAGAGCCTGTCTCCGATAGAGCCTCAGCTCAAGTAAAAGCATTTCAAAGCAATTCGAAAACAACACATCACATCCTCCTTAAAAACATAAAAAAAAATATTAAAAACAAAGAGTGATTCAAGAAAGAGCTTCCTCCCTGGAGGGTTATAAAATAAAAATAAAAAGAACTTCCTCCCTGGAGCATGCCTGTATATTTTTGGAGGCCATCACTATACTTTTGAATGCTTTAGCAATCCCCAATGACAAAGAAGCCTTTCTTCCCATTCGTCACATTCTTGGTGATAACTGTGCTCCTTCTTAGCCTTCACTTCCTGGTACTCCCCTTTCAATTATTCTTAATAGCTCTGAATACCTCAGTTGTGCTTCATGGTTCCCACCATTGTAAAGACCAAGTAAACTCTATCTTCAAATATGATAGAAATCAATACAAGGTTTCAAAAATCTTATAGCGCTTGAAATTCATGGATTATTAAATTGATAAATCTGGCCAGATGAATAGGGCTGGTACCTGCAAGAGTAACAGGGGAAATTCCCTGTATACCCAAAATATTTACCTGGTAATTTAGGAAGGCGGGATTTTCCAGCAAGATCATAGTTTCTTTGAGTTTGATTTTATCCCATTGTGGGGGACTGTTATTATTGCTCATAAGTTATATAGTTAATATGTTCAGAATGTCTGCATTGCCTTTTATTGCGTCATCTCCTTTTAGTTTTATGTTTGAATTCAGACTCGTATTGATTGGAGTAGAAAGTGTTGGGATTTGGTCATGATACTTAGCATGCTAAATAATGAGATCATGTTTACATATCTTTTTTTTTTCCTTATAAGGATCTTGTGTGCTTTTCTCTATGTTAGAATTATGACCTCCTTAATTTTGTAAAGGAACACGTACTTACTACTTGTTCTTTACTATTTGAGAGTTAAAGTAAATAATTCCGTAAAATAATAATTAGTTCACAGCTTTGTATTATTTATCTCAACTTCAAAAAACACAATGATTACACACCTATGTAATCTAAGGAATTATAAACTCTAATTCCTTACTACCCAAGAAAAACAAACCCAGGTTTAAGTCTTTTAAAGTCTTTCAAGTTTCACAAACTTGTTAGACTTATCCTACGCTCAATACTCAATTGTAGTCAATAACTATTAACTACAATCTTACAATAATTTCTCACAAACTCACAGTACTCCCCAAGTAACGTACAAAACTCTCTCAAGAACTTGATCGTGTTTTGTGAGTTCCGCACTGATTGAGCTAGCTAGAAGCAGGAACTCCTATTTAAGTAAGGCCAGCTGTAAACAAAGAAAACAAGAGATTCGTGGTTGTACCGATACCAGTTGACAACAATTGGCCAGTTTCCTATAGTTGACCGATTGATCCATAAGAGCGGTAAGAGATGTAAGTGCGCAAACTTCCTTGAAGAAGTTATTGCCCTATTTATAGATTTGGACTTGAATCCAAAACCTATTTCAACTCGGACACCTACTCGCACTCGACTTCCTCTTCTGCTTAGAACTTGAAAGCTCATGTGGTATATTTTGCTTTTCTTACTTCGTGTAGTCTTCCTATTTGATTGTGAAATCCTACTCACTTGCAAAATCCTTCTCCCGGTCAGATTAGATGAACTTATGAACTTGTATCATGTTGACACAACCTGTTCTATGCAACTTTGTCATTCTTCAAAACACTTAGCTTATTTCCACCTAACAAATTCCCCCTTTTTGATGATGGCAAATATTTCAAGCTCTGTATTGAACCTACATTTGTATTTGTATTACATTGAACTTTTGAACACTAGCTCTTGAATACTAGCAGGTATCGCAATCAAATTATGCATCTTCCCCCTTTTGACATTACACAAAAACTGAAAGACGAATCTATACACGGCATATCAAGTAATAATAACACTATAAACCATAACAAAGAAAACCACCAAACTTAGTCATTAGTTACAAAAATAAATGAAACAACAAAAGCCATTATCCACAAAAGTCAGTAAAGCACACTACAATTGTAAAGAAGGACCCAAAACACACGATAAAGCACATGTAGGCTGGAGTTTTAAACAGAGGGTGGCACAAAAGAGGATGAGGATGGAGATCCCTTAGCTAACAGATCAAGCAATGTGCTTCAGATGAGCAGAATTAGAGGATCTTTAAGTATCCAATGTTGCTTGACTCTTAGCTCTTCTTTAAGTCTAGAGTTTTCTTCGACCAACCCAACATGCTCTGGCCTGTAACTAATGTGCAACTGATCCATGGCAGCTGAGTGAGAGACTTTAAGAGCAGCAATTTCCTCACCCTTTGCAGTCAATGAGGCCCTTAGGCGTTGCATAGGTGCATTTGCCCCTCTAGAGGTAGAAGGTATAGCAACATGATCTACTTCCCCCAAAACATCTTTGGTAGTCTATACTTGCCACTCTTTGTCCGGAACTTGAAAATACTCAAAGATTTCTCCTAGCCAGAATCCATACCCAAGCCCATGGTCCTTGTTATCATGCACACTGATCTTATGAATGTGACTAAGAATTAATTGTGGCAGATTAATTTGAACTTGAGATATCAATAATTCCATGAGCGTGAGATCCAAATAGTTTACCTCCAAACACTTCTGCTTCCTAGGGAGAATGCTTTTGTGCACTACATCAAAAAGTAACTTATGTAAAGGAAGCATAGATCATTTATCCACCCTAGTGTAATTCTCTAGCATAGGATCATTCGCAAACTGACGCGATATCACAAGGGTTGATGAAAGACCCTCCAAGGGAGGCCCGTTCCATTTGACATAGTGACACCATCCTCTGTTAGGTACATCCACTATTTTTGACAGAACCTCAGCTGTTAATGTGAAAAACATACCACCAACCTTACAAGAAATAGAAAAGGCAGACCCAACCACATTAAAATAAAATTCCCTTGTTTCTTTCCTACCTATCTTACGTCGTCGATTACCCTGAAGAAACAGTGCATTCCAACCATGTGCTTGTAACAGTATAAGCAATTCACCCACCCCAAAACCTGTAATAACCTGACCCCTAATCACACTTAACTTCAATATCACCATCATAATTTTCTTTGTAACCAGATTTCTTCATAGATTTGGCCGTAGTGACCTATTCCTTTGAACTACCCATAGACACATTTCTCTTTCTTTTTCTATCCTTCTTAGGTTCAATAGTATCATCAATAATATCAACAGGGTTTAAAGGAGGAACAAACTTACTTTTCTCTCCACGTGATTTCTTGGTGGATTTAGTAAGAAGTACTGCATCCAGATCACGTTGCACCGACCTAGTAGCTCGAACCGGAATCGCCACTGATGGTTCAGAAAATGGATCTTCTTGAGGCCTATCAATAGAAGTAGCGATGGGTTTACCGAATGCTCGAAGAAGTCATGAACATAGTCGCTTAGGGATCAATTTTACCAACGGAGTGTCGTCTTCATCACTATAAGTGGTATAAACTTGTCCCTTTGATGATTTTGGTCCCCCCTTACAATAGGCAGTTGTATTTTCACCAGATTCAGACACCAACCTCTGGTTTCTTTCTTCCCTCTGAATTGAAACTTTCTCCATGAGAGGATAACCAAGATGTGTTATATCAAAGGAGTCAATGAGCATTATATCGGGCATGATAAATGGACTTTCTTGATTCTCGAAAGGTATAATAGCAAGGTTGAGATTTTGGGATGGTGAAGTCATGATTTGGGAATGGTTTGTAAAGATTTGGAAGAGAAAGAGAGAGATAATGGAGAATGGGCTTTTGTGGAGGATGAAAAAGAATGAGATATAATTTGAGTGTGTTTATTGGGAAGTGGAAAAGTTTTTGAAGAAGAGAGAAAGATTGATTTGATGGTATGGTGAGCTTGATTGGATATTTGGCAGTTTAAATCATATTTTCTGACAGAGTAATTTAATGAGGGAACGGGTAAAGGATACAAGTCACTGTAGTTTAGTCCTCTTTAATAAGTGTAGTGTACATACCTTTAATTGTAAGATGATGGCCTTCGAAGTCCTAATCCCTTGAGTCTCTAATTACTTAAGGATTGTAGTTCCTTTAGTTACAGTTTACTATGAATATTAAGACTTAAAATATAATGTAATTAAGGACCATAGTCTACTGTGTAAGAAGAGATACTTAGGTGATTTTTTATCATCGCTAACTCCAACACTTTCCTTTCAAAGTGTTCCCTTCCTACAGCTTTAGTAAGGATGTCAGCAATTTGTTATTCAGTGGCACAAAAATTCATGGAGATTAACCCCTTTTCTACGTTGTCCATTAGAAAGTGATGACGCATATCTATATGTTTTGTTCTCTTATGTTGGACAGGATTTTTTGCAATGTTAATTGCACTTGTATTATCACAAAAGATTGGGACACACTTAATGTTAAAACCAAAGTCACTGAGCTATTTTTTAATCCATAGGATTTGAGCACATCATAAGCCAGTTGCTACATATTCTGCCTCTGCAGTGGATAATGCAACCAAATTTTATTTCTTTGATCCCCATGAGATTAGGCATGAACCTAGAAAGTGAGCCATACATGTGGTGCTTTTTCTATCTACTAAATAACCAGCATAGTCAGCGTCAGCATACCCTATTAATCCAAAGTTACTTCCTTTTGGGTACCATAGACCTAAATCAGTAGTCCCTTTCGAGTATCGAAGAATTCTTTTGACTATTTGGAGGTCAGATTCTTTGGGGTTGGCTTGAAAACAAGAACATAATCCTAAACTGAACACAATATCAGGCCTGCTGGCTGTAAGATACAAAAGTGATCCAATCATACCTCTATACCATTTTTGTTCCACAACAGAACTTGTTCCTTCCATGTCTAATTTTGTGGTTGTAGTTATTGGGGTATCTATTTGTTTAGCATCTTCCATTTTGAATATTTTAAGTAGTTCTTTGACATACTTTTGCTGATGAATTAATGTACCTGTAGGTGTTTGCTTTATTTGAAGCCCCAGAAAGTAGTTTAATTCTCCGATCATGCTCATCTCAAACTCATTTCTCATAAAGAGCCTTATCAATCTTGTAGCCATAGTCAGGATAGTCATTGTTCTCAAAACCCAGAGGTTTTTTAACGAACACTTCTTCCTTTAGTAACCCATTAAGGAATGCACTTTTTACGTCCATTTGATACAGAGTGAATTCCATGTGAGCTGCAAATGTTATGAGTAGTTTGATTGCCTCTAGCCTTTCCACAGGTGCGAATGTCTCATCATAGTCTATTCATTCTTCTTGATTGTACCCTTGAACTACTAACCTAGCTTTGTTTCTTGTTATTGTACCATGTTCATCTAATTTGTTTCTAAACACCCATTTTGTACCAATTATAGTTATGTTTGAAGATTTAGGCATAAGATGCCAAACTTTACTTCTTTTAAATTAGTTCAGTTCCTCTTCCATGGCTATGATCCAGTCTGCATCTTGAATAGCTTCACTTGTCTTCTTTGGTTCCACCATAGATAGGAATGCATTAAAGGAACAATGGTTTTTCAGCCCTGATCTGGTGGTTATTCCGGAAGTAAGATTAGTAAGTATGTTGTCCAAAGGGTGAGAGCTTTGATACTTATAGCCCTTTATTTCAGGCTCATTGTGTTCCTCGTTACCATTTTTTCTATCTTATCCTTGACGCATTTCGATTGTGTCTCCTGAATCTTCATTTGAGTCAATAGTGGCATTTTCTGCAGTAGTTGTACCTGTTTCTTTCACCTGTTCCTGTGCAGTTTCACTGGATGTTCTTGATAGTTCCTCATCATCCTGTAAATCATGGTTAGTCATAGCACTTTTTTCATCAAACACTATGTGTATGCTTTCTTCGACACACATTGTTCTTTTATTCAAGACTCTATAAGCTTTGTTGTGTGAAGAATATCCTAGGAAGATTCCTTCATCACTTCTAGCATCAAATTTTTCCTAGCAAGTTTTTTCCATTATTGTGAATAAAGCATTTACACCCAAAAGATCTTAAGTGTTATATGTTAGGTTTTATGCCTTTAAGTAATTGATAGGGAGTTTTATTGATAATTGATCTAGGCATACATCTATTAATAATGTAGCAAGAGTGTTCATTGCCTCAGCCATAATTGATTGGTTAAGCTGTTAGCGAGCATCATGGTTCTTGCCATTTCTTATAGAGTTCTATTCTTTCTTTCTACTACCCCGTTTTGTTGGGGAGTTCTAGGAGCATAAAAGTTGTGTTCAATACCTTAAGAGGAACATAATTAGATGAACCGAGAGTTTTCAAATTCTGTTCCATGATCAGATCTGATTGCAACCAACTTATTTTCAAGTTTCTTTTCAAGTTTCTTTTCAAGTTTCCTTATCATGGAGCTAAAGGCCTCAAAAGTATCATCCTTGGAAGTGAGAAATACTATCCAAGTGTACCTAGTATAATCATCAACTAGCAGGAATGTGTACCTTTTTCCTCCTTTGCTTTTAACTTTCATAGGTCCGCAAAGATCCATGTGAATTAGTTATAGTGATTTGGTTGTACTGATTACTTGTTTAGATTTAAATGAGGTTTTAACTTGTTTTCCTTGAGTACATGCATCACAAATCTTATCACTTTTGAACTTAGTCTTAGGAAGTCCTATTACTAAATTGTCAGATATAAGTTTGTTTTTGTACTTGACTTTCATGACCCAGGCGTTTATGCCATAGCAGAGGATCCTTTTCCATTACACTTAAACACATGAGTTTTTTTGTAGAGAGTTTAGAGGTATCTACTGTGTAAACATGTTTGTTCCTTTGTACAGTTAGGACAATGTCTCCTGTTGTTAGATTGATTACTTCTACACCAGTGGAATGAAAAATTACCTTGTTTCCTTTGTCGCAAATTTGAGAGATGCTGAGGAGGTTGTGTTTTAAACCTTCAACATGGTAAGCCTTTTTGATTGAGTATTCACCAGTCATTCCGATTTTTCCGATGCCCTTATTCTGTCCCTTTTTTTCACCACCAAAAGCTACCAGGACACCATCCTTTTCTTCAAGTGAAAGGAATTTAGTTTTATCTCCTGTCATGTGTCTTGAGCAAGCGTTGTCCATGTACCAATTTTGCTTGCTGTCCTTTACTTGTGCCTGAAAAGAAATTCAAGGGTTAGTTTTAGGTACCCAGATTAACTTGGGTCCTTTCTTATTATCAAAAGGGTGAATTAAGTCCCTGTTTATCCAGTTTGGAAGAAGATTTTTTCTTGAAGCATACATGTTCCTTATCGAAGATTTTTTCTTGAAGCATACATGTCTCTTATCTTGTGGTTATGGCCTCGTCCATTGTTATTGTTAGAGTTAACTCTGGTTTTATGGCAAGTATTCTTGGAATGACCTGTACTTCTACATATTGAGCAGAATGTAGGAAATTCTTTTATGGATTTATTTGCATACCCTATACTAATTTTATTATTTTGAGTGTTGTTGCCCAGATGTGGTACAATCATAGACGATTTAGTCCATTTGTTTGATTGATTAAGCTCATTTTTAGTTTTTACAAGTTCAAGACTTATTCTCCTGGAATTTTCCTTTTCTGCAAGTAATTCTCTGTTGATTTTCTTGATGACTTCATGTTCAACTACAAGTTGATCACTAAATTTTTCTTTATCCATTACCTTTTGGTTCAAAAATTCCGTTCTCAATGATACATTACAAGTCTCAACTTGTTTTACCTTTTCCAACAAAAGTTTATTTTTCTCTTTTAGATCAGTGTTGATCTTTTCAAGATCAATATACTCAAATTTCAGACTAGTCATGTCATTTAACAATTGACCTTTTTCACTATTTAATTCTTGTATAGTGCTTATGAGTGTAAACATGAATGAGGAAAGTTTTTTCTTAGAGAATGAGCTGAGTCTATCCTTAAGATTAGAGAAATTTACCTGATTTTCTTCGTTTTAGGAATCAGATTCATGTTATGTGTCTTATATGGCCATTAGAGCAATGTCCTCTTCTTCGTCAGCATCATCTGAACCTGTTCCCCAGCCAGCGTACATAGCCTTATTGTTCTCTCTTTCCTTCCCTTTCTTTTTATTCGCTAGTTCTCTTTTTTCCTTTTCAGCCCTTTCCCTTTTCCAATCTACTTCCACATAGGACAGCCTTTCATTTGATGATAAGTTTTACCACATTTGTAGCATCCACCATTTTGACCTTTTTCTATGTTTTTCTCCTTGGTAGGTGCAGATTTCTTTCCAAAATTCATACCTTTCTTTAAAAATTTCTTAAAATTCCTGCTTATCAGGGATATGTCTTCTTCATTGTTTTCATCAGTGACCTTGAGAGCAAGACTCTTTTCCTTACTTCATTCACTTCTTTTAGTGCTTTCAACATTCATCTCATAAGTTTTCAAGTTTCCTACCAATCATTTAAGGTCATATTTGTTAGATATTTGGTTTCTCTTATTGCAGTTACTTTGATTTCCCATGACCTCGGTAGAGTTCGAAGAACCTTGTCTACCTTTTCCTCTGTAGTGTATATTTTTCCTAATGACATAAGTTCGTTTATTACAGTGGTGAACCTGGTGATCATGTCCTGAAGTGATTCTTCATTTTAAAGGACTCATAATACACGCATAGTCTAGATATCCTGAATTTTCGAACTTGAGTAGTACCTTCATGTGCGTTTTGGAGCGTGTCCCATATTTGTTTTGCAGAAGTGCATCTAGAGATTCGGCCGAATTCATCAGGTCCTAGCCCACATACTAGAATACATTTAGATTTAGCATTCTTCCCTAGCATCTTATAGTCAGCTTCTCCATAATGAGATTTGGGCTTGGGAATATCCTTGCCTTTGTTGTCCTTGATAGTTGGCATCAAAGGTCCATTAGTAACTCTAACCCATAACTCATAATCTTCATCTTGAATGAAGTCTTCCATCCTAGTCTTCCACCATGAGTAGTATTGCCCGTTGAATAAGGGTGGTATGTTGATGTGTTGTCCTTGACCATATTCGAGAGGAGGTGCAGAATTCATAGTAATCTTTATCTTGAGTTATTAGACTCTTGATTAAGATAACCTGCTCTGATACCACTTGTTAGAATTATGACCTCCTTAATTCTATAAAGGAACACGTACTTACCACTTGTTCTTTATTGTTTGAGAGTTCTAGTAAACAATTTCATAAAATAATAATTAGTTCATAACTTTGTATTATTTATCTCAACTTCAAACAACACAATGATTACACACCTATGTAATCTAAGGAATTATAAACTCTAATTCCTTACTACCCAAGACAAAAATCCCAGGTTTAAGTCTTTGAGTAATGTTCAATTTGATTAACAAAATAGCGGTCTCTAGGGAAAATGGGGACAATTACTGGTCATCCCAAATACATCAATTCTCGGTAAGAAAATGGAATGATCTTGTTGTAGCCAAGTATTGTGGCCTAGCAGTGAATGAAAACCAGGGTGAAAATTCCAGTAGAGACAAAGTGCTAGGTGATTTCTTCGGTACTTAAACTAGTGGGAGGTAGCAAGTACCCGATGAAATAAGGAAGGTGTGCGCGGCAGGTAGCCCAGACACTGCGGCTTTTTAGAAATGAAATGATCTTGCTGATAATCTTAAAGTTCTTTGAACCAATAAATATGAGAAAAATTGCCTTATTTTCCAGCTGTTTGGGAAACTAGAATTGTCTTCCCTGTGACCCCGTTCTGCTATAATTATTTGAAATGTTTTATATCACTTCAAAGGCATAAATGTACTCTTCACTATTAAGGTTGTCTTAGTCTCTTAGCAGTGGAATAAAATTGTATTTGTTAGTTTAAATGATGCTGCTTGGTGCGACTTGATCCCTTATGATTTCATTTTTAAGATGGACAATCTAATACCTGATCCCTTATGATCTCCTAGACAATCTAACTAAGGTTAATGTTTTTTTTTGGGGGGGGGGGGTGAGTAGTAGTACTCTTTTTAATTGCATCTGGATGATCTTAATGTGAACATGTCCATATTTTCTGCTTCAAGCCTTTAAATTTTCTTACCTTTAAAAATTAATTCAAAGGATGGAAGTTATTCTTATTTACCTCTGGAACAATGGTAGCATACATACAGATTAATATGAATGATTGGATGACTTTTGTGGAGCATAGTATTGTTGTTTAGCTGATTTTTATCGCATATCTCTTTTGCACTTTTTTGGTGAAACGGAAAGTTCCTTAGGCAAATAAAGAAAGAGAAACAATGTGGTCGAATTTGTAAATACAAAATTGCTAAATAATTGATCTATTTCCCAAGTCCCACTTTCTTTCCTTGATTCAAAGACCTAGAGTAAACTGCCTTAGTTGAATTTAACTATTTTGAACATGGGAACTGTTCTGTTTTGTCGGATAGGTGGTGTTTCAGAGAAGTTGAACGTATATACAGCCAGTAGTTTATTTTCATTTATTTCATTGAAATCTGCAACTAATAAATTTATATGCAGTTGAACATGAAGTTCTGGAAAGAGAAAGAGGAAGATTACGAGCATTGTATCAGCAACAACATCAACAGCCACAACCAAAACAACAGAAACCATCGTCGCAACACTAGTAGGGATCTCGATCAACAATTTGCAAACCTCCCTCTGAAACAAAAAGAGGTTGAGCGTGATGCTGTTACAGGACAACTCCACAATTGACTGTAACTGTAGCTATGCCTTTAATCATGTCTTACTGACTATCCCTCAGTTGACTTTGCCATGGAGTGACAAAAGTTCATGATTTCCATTGTGCGATATCAAGAAGAGGTCTTGCTTCAAATGTGCTCAGCTCCAACGGGTTTGTTTTCCTTTTATCTAAATTGATTCTAGTTCTTGTTACAACATGTGTCTTTTACATCAAGATTTGTTAAGCTTTTATGTGCACTTGGTGGTCAATGCTGAAGAAAAGCATTTGTCGCAGTTGACTCACCCTAGGTGGTTAAATCCAGCATAATATCTCATGTTTTTGTATGTTCGGAATGATTAAATTCCTCAGTTTCCCTTTGTAACATTTTCCAGCTTCTGATTCCCGTCTAATTTCATCTTTATGAACCATGTAATGTAAGCATTGATGGAGGAGCTCCTTTATACTCATTCCTTGTTTCTTCTTAGTGCAATGAAAACATTCTTGTTAATTTTTAACTTTCTATGAAGTTATTGTCTTATGGTACAGACACCCAGACCTAGCAAACCCTAACCCTACCCTACCTAATATCTAACATTAATTTCTCATGTAAGTATTGCATTTTAATTAAAATCGTATGGGTTTTCCATTCTACTAGAGGGATTAATGCACCATTCAATTCAATACATACATAAGAATAAAAAGGGTAAAATATGGGTTGTATTCATATTGGACCAATTGTTGATAAAACAAACACTACAAAGGAAAATAGGATCTGCAGATCAAAGATAAATCTTTCAACTGTTGTAAATCCTCGAATAAACAAGAAAAAAAATTCACGATCCCAATCTTTAAAACATTCAGAAAATATACCAAAAATAAAAACCCATACAAATAAATCACTCAATTCTCTTTCTTTTTCCCTTATCAGCAGCAACAACATTCTTGTTCTCCAAGAAATGAATTCTCCTGTTGACAACATCAAGCTTTGATTCAACTAGCATCATGAGATCTTTCTCTCCTTGTTCTTCTTCTGGTTTTGGTGTTGATGATTCCTTGTGCTTCTTTTTGGGTTTCAGATTTTGAGAGTAGAGATCAAGAACTTCTTTACAGGCAACCAATTTGTCAGGCCAAGTTTGGAGTTCCCCATTAGGACCAGTAATAACAGTACAAACCTTGATATTGCAGAGAGTTGCAAGCTCCATTGATTTCCTCTTTATGCATTCTTTCCTCTCTTGATAAGACTTGGGATTGTTTGTTTTCTTCTTTCTTTGATCTTCTTCTACCATAGCTTGATTAGATATAGAATCCTGAGAAGAATGAGTACGTATATATAGGTGTTTTGGGGGAATTTTATACCTTCGGTAATACAAGGTGCCTATTTAAATTATAATTAGTATTCCTAATTTGAATAGGAAAGATAATCTAATGCTCTTAAGAGTTTTGGTCAAAAATCTGCTAAAAGTTTTGGTATATAAGTGTACCGAATTGGGAAAGAAATATAATATAGAAAAATAGTAATTGTAACTTCCCAAGTTTACTGACAGCTGGGTTAGATCGTCTATGTCACACATAGTGGGATGCGTTCTTTTTTTTTGGAACCTAGCCAGGTAAAACCATCCAAATACAACTTAATAAATCGGGTTTATTTGGAATATGGTATACAACTTTATTAAGTAAAATATTAAATGAGGGTCCTTTTTAGATTTGGTAAGACAATCTTTTGAAAATATTAGTGTTCTTTTTGTTTAATTATGTATGGATTTACTTTCTTATATTTTCTCCCACATTCTTTTGGTATATAAAGTAAAGAGAAGTTGATTTGGTTAAAGTTTGATGATTAATCAAATTAATTTTGAAAAAATAAATGAGATAATAATTTTGAGTGGAAAATTTTAAGTATTACTACCTCCGTCCACTATTAATTGTCAAACTTTCCATTTTTAGAGTCAAGGTATGAAAACTTTGACTAACATTTCACGATATATTTTTTCATCATATTGATATGCAAAAAATTGCAATGCTACAAACGAATAAGATAACAAAAGGAATATGTATATGTAGGTTTTTAGGGGAAATTTTGTACTTTTGGTAATAGAAGATGTCTAGTTAAGTTACAATTACTATTTCCTAATTTGTACTCGTAGGAATATAATTAAAATCTTTTAGAGGTCGGTGAAAAATCTGCGAAAGTTTTCGTATATGAAGCCTCCCGAATTGGAAAAGAAATACTCCATATATTGCAACTTACCAAATTGACTAATACTTGTATTAGGTTACATAGTCTACGTTCTTTTCTCTAAACCT